>CAODLS011629250.1:0-17344 GCA_948243855.1 Flueggea neowawraea
ATGTCACACGTGATATGTGCAGGATTCGGGGTCAGGAGGCCGAGCCTCTCTCTCTCTCTCCTGGTGGAAAGCTCTCTCTCTCTCGGTTTTGGAGTGTGGTGGAGTGAATGAGAATGGAAGGAGCAAAGCTCCTTTTATAAGCCCTCAAATTGGCTAACGGGCCTAATGGGCCCTATGAGCCCATTTCATCCCTAACTCAATTGGACTTGTCAATTGGTCTCGGTTCGTCGTTTCAGTTCACACCTTGACTAATCGACTTTGGTTCTCCTTAATTGGGATTTCCAATTGGTCTCGGTCCATATTCTTGGTTCACACCTCGACCAACCAAGTTCGGTTCACCCGTCATAGGCGGACACTTTTTCTAACATCTCACACTCGCACATGACAGAACCATAACTCGTCATTTTGATCATGATAGAACTAATACCAATCATGATTAAGATCTCGTGTCATACAGGCAAATAGACCGTGCGACCAGCATACGATGAGAGCGTAATTGCTATACACTTGTTAGGGTTATATAACAGCTCATATCTCAATCCTGCTAGAAGGCGTCTCTTGAAAACTAGCTCCATTCTACCAAAGTATATGCAACAACAGCACAAACTGCTGGAACATATGTCTTTCCCCTAGTTCATAACACACAATTGCTGCTTTCTAACTTCTCGATCTCACGAAAGCTTTTCTCAAAGTTCACACATCATGTAACAAGTTACATGATAGTCGACTAAGCAAACTTATGAGACTTGTGTAAATGCGTCTAGAAACAAACTTCCCCTCTTACACCAGACAATCCACATAACCAAGTTTACTTGCCCAGCTTGACACGCTTGGTTGAATCAATTATGACCATTAACGACAAGCTAAAGTAGCCAAACTCAACTATACGTTTTGAATGTATTAAGGGTTCTAAGAGTAGGTAATACCGAGAACCACATGTTCACGACAAGGTCTCACACTAGAAAAAATGAGATCGTTTATGAATTTTTTTCATCCCTATGGTCGTGTATATAGCACACATGGTATGATCATATGTTGTGATATTCTTTCCCTCACTTAGAGGAGCGCATGTTTATACAATAATGTCAACGCCACACAGAAGCTTCGGTTACAATGTATCTCGACATCTAACCTTAATCCATATCTTAATAGGATTACTTATGATTTTAAGACAGAATACACTAAAAGTCACTCTATTTTAGCATCTGATCATTTCATGATCAACAAAGGAATTTTTCCTATGGCGTATGTCTCTTTTCATACGAATTTTCTTGCCTATTTACAATGGACTCACCACTATAAAATGCAAGACATCATCTTGATTATGAACGTGCTCTCAATTTCTCTCTACATTCAAAATCAGCCACATCTTAGTTCTTCCCTCAACGGACTAGGAAAACTAAGGTAAACACCCGTGTGAGTGGGTTACTTCTCTGTCTAACATGCTTTCACACTTAATGGTATAACAAATGTCAACTCTCAACATTTGTGTTCGTGTATTGCCCACAATGATCTTATTAAAGATCATGTTTTAAGGAATTATACATTTCATGTGTCATACGGGTCTTAAGGAACTTATTCCTTGTAGGCTTTTGATGGGTGTTGAAACCAACAATTTAAATTCCTACTTTAAACCTCAAATAAGTAATTACTGAAGCTAATGGCAAGCAGGGTCGAATCTACAGAGACTGGTAAAAATTCTATCTAATTACATAAGAACAATTAAAGTGAAAATATGATTTGATTGTGAAGCAGTCGAACAGAGTAATTAGACAAACAATTAAATAAATCAGGAATGCAGAGTTATTAATGAAGAAATCAATATCATGAAAGTCTAGCCAAGGTATATCTCCGTTTCACTTTATTAATTGATTACAGGTAACGAAATATAAATCAATATTGTTTATATAGGCAAGTTATAGTTACATGTGAAGCACTCAGTAACCAATATTTACTTACTGCTTTGGTAGTTCCGGGACGTCCTGCAAACTACTTTCTTAACCAACAAACAATTCCCGGGATGCCTTGTAGAATTTAATTTATTGGTTGCATTAAGAATTATAAAGACCCAACTCAAGCTAACAAACTCGGATGCCACAATTTATTTAAGCACGATTATTCTATTCCATCAATGACAGTCGAAGCCCATTATCACAACAACATCATCAATTTACCACCTATGCTAGACACGCAATCACGAATCTACAAATCTAAATGGCAATATATCAATCAATTCAATCGGCCGTTATCAAATCAATCAACAGAATAATAATAAATCATTCAAGAACAGAAATAGAATAAATGCATAAACAGTAAAGAATAATTAAAATAGAACCTCACAATTAATTAAAGATCAATTTTGATTGTACCTTGACTAGAAAAGAAATTAGTTACTCATAATTGGAATAAGAACACAATAGTCAAATTCTGTTGTTCAAGCCGTCAAAGTGCAGAAGAAGCTTACACCAATTGTCAACTAGCTATTTATATGTAATAGCTATTTTAACCTAATTAAAAATTGTCCTTAAGTCCCTAAAAAATATCCTTCTGAAAGTTCTAATCTTCAAGGATGTGTTGCTCCATGAAATAGGCAAGTTTCCCTATCAATTTCCTTGCCAAAATAGGCTTTCCGAGGCAGACTCGTGTGTCTACAGTGCACACGCATTTCTCATCATGTCTTGGCCTTGCAGTAATGCTCCAAATCCGCTTCCAACTCAAAACAGTTCTAAATCCTCCCCCTTTTCACCAAATCAGCCCCTGGACACAATTAAACACAAAGTAACATAAAAACACAGAAATATGAATGATATGCATGCAAAATAGTAAGAAAATGATAATGCAAACATGCGCAAAATGCACACTAACAACTTTTATTAACGAATCTTACGATCTCGTCTCGCATGGATTTACATTCCAATTTCACTTCTTCAAGTGAAGCTTGTACTCAAATTTACTTGACCTTGTGCAACCAAGTTCTTTACTAAATGATACTTGGTCTCAACTTGCTGCAATCGAGATTGAATGCCAGTAAAGACTGTCGTAGGTTCTTTAGGTGGTTAGTGCTAAATGGATCACTTCACTTTATAGCTAACCTTCCTATTTTATTGCAACTAATGAAGCTATGGCCTCAGCTTCGTTTTCCACACTTATATGTGTTCCTCATTATTACATGAGGTGGCTTTTCAACCAAGCCAGAACATATAATCAGATATGGACTCCCTTATAGTCCACATCATCATATGGAATAGCAATTGTGTCTCATTTTATCGTAAGTTTTTACGATAGCACAATGCCTTGCAAAACACCTAAAGCATCCAAGTATCTCATTCACTGCTTTTCAACAACCTTCTTACGTGTTGGATCAATATTTTCTAGCTAACTTGATTGTATAAAAACTCTAGGCATTGCACGCACCTAGGAATTTACTACAAGACATAGTCTTGTAATCAACACATGCACTCTATACTAAAAAATACATCTACATGACATTTGTGTGAAGAACATTACTTACACATTCTTCCTTTCATATAGTCCGTGGACACACGCCTTTGCTAAGAGACTTGCTCTTAGTCACGGGATATCTATAGGTTATACATTTCTGCATCTTAAATCATTCAAGTACTTTGTTGATCTATCTCACTTGAAGAGGAACAACAATCCACTGAAACGATCTCTTGGAGCTCAATTCCAAGGTCAACCCATATCATATATCTCAAAGTTGGACCACCACCAATCATTGGTGTCATTCAAGTACGTTAAACCGTTTCTAGCTACAAGTGTGATATCCACACAATTTAGAATGACAAGATTCACATTGAAACACATGGTATTATCATAATTTATACGAAGATACCATTCTCTCGAAAAATGTCTAAGGTCATACATTGGACAATGAAACCATTGGTTCAAATCCCATAGATTTCATTTCCAAATTCTCTATTAAGAATTGGATGATGAAACCATTAGGTTATAGGTTTCTACTCCAGATTCTCTATTGAGAAAATGAGTATCTACATTCGTTGATATAGGTCGAGATATAAACTAGCCCAAATGCCAAATCTATTCAATATAGGTAAATCTTTCAACAAGGTGGACTTACCAATCTTGTTATGTAAATCTCCTTTAGGTGATTATCGATGTCTTACTCGATTTATCGCTTATGTATCCACTTACTCCAATAAGTTTTCACCCGTTGGGTAGATTAATCCGTTCTTAAACATGATTCAATCTCTCAAATGTCATCTATACTTCCATTGCTATTTTCACTAAGATGAGTGAACCTCTAATATACTCGTAGGTTCATCATTGACTTGTGGGGTTACTAAAAAGATCACGATCGATTCATTTATTGAAAAAATATCGTCGCGAGACTTTAGCCCTTTTAGACTTATGCATTTCAAAAAATGCTCCCACTGGATTCAAGCTCCATATAGGAACTCCCACTATGATCAAGTTCTCTACTCTCACTGGAAAATAGAAATCTTGCTCCCACTAAAGTCAGGATCAGAAACATCAGCACACGCTTGAGGTAGATGAGATAAAAGTTGAATCATTCTAAGACTTTTCGATCTCTTGAGATTGTATACTCAAGGTTGTAATTTTCATTACCCACTCTTAAGTTTATCTCAAGGTTGTAATTTACATTACCCTATCTTGAGATTGTAAACTCAAGGTTGTAATTTAGCGATTTACATAATTCAACCTTCTTCCTTATCCTCATCCTCCTCAAGAATTCTCCCACTCGAATAAAGTGATCCTGATGGTCTTAGTTCTTGAATGTCAAGTAACATGAAATCATTTCCACTTTATCACAGTTAAGAAATCTATTCCCTAGGAATGTGACTTCTTATAACTTGTTACCATGCCAATTTTTATTGTCTCACGATGAATGTGTCATTTTGACACAGCTAGGTATCTTAAACCTTAAGCCTCTTTGTCGTTACTAACAAAGGAATTGTGGATATTGGCTATTTATCTCTTGGTTTCAAGTGGTTTAGGTCATGCATACGACTTATCCACAACCTATGAGATATATAAGTAACGAATTTAGATGGTATATGGATTTTGAATATGGTGGCATTTGCCACCATAGTTCTCACCATATTAAGGAGATTTTCCCCTCTCTGTTACGTACATTACTTAGAGAGTGTAGGAATGAACAACTTATGTTCACTTTCCTATCATCACATAAAGTTTTGAAATAGGCTTATCAACGTTCATGACCTTAGTCGATCCACAAAACATTAATTGATTATCATCTTGACTTGCAAGAAATAAGAACTTACGAGACCATTCTTACTTATGATAAATCAAATAAATATGTCTGTGACTTCTACAGTCATATGTACTAAAGTGATGAAGTAGTAGGCCTTAGCCTTGCCCTCTCAATCTTTTGACTTCAAACATAAAAAATGGATTAATAGCAATGAATATTTTAGCTCGTAGTGCATTTTAAAATAGTTTTCTCTCTAGTTTCCCTTATTCACAATGCTTGCAAATTAGACAACTCTGACTTATACAATTGCCTAATGCTCCCACTTGAAATAATCGATGTAATCGATTTTGTCAATGTGGCGAGTTACGTGCATTAACTTCACATATTCCTCATAATCACGTGAAGCGGCAATGAATAGATACTAGGACTTCAACAGTTAGGTTCTTAACCTTAACTAAGAAACCACTTTTAATGTCAGAGTAGTCCCCACTCAAACACGATCTAACAAATGTTGTGATTGTTAGAATACGAATTGAAGGCAAACTTCAATAAGATTATGAAAGAATCTATCGCAAGAAAATGTTTGGCTCTTGTACAAAGCTAATTCGTACATGCCAAATCATCAAACTCTCACTTTCGAGTTGTTCTTGCATGCTCAACTTTTTCTCACTTGAACTAGTTGATGTCTAATGAAGTCACGTTAAAACTTCATTGTGAGGATCCAAAAAGTTGAATTAATCGTCTACTAACAACAAAATTCAATAGAGAACATTGAACAAGATAACTCTTCTCACTTGCATCAATTTGAGCAATATACCCTCACAGGTGCATTATCTTACATATAGTGCACCTTTAGTATTTAACATTTCACTCATAAAATGTCGGCATTGTCCATGTTCAAGGTTTTCCTCATAAATTCTGTGTAGTCTCTACTTCTTAAGGACTTAAGGTTCTTAAACCATTTCCTCACCTTTGTATTGGAATTTATCCAATAGAAGACATTATCAAATTCCTCAGAATCTCACATATGAGATAAGCGTGGGTTATGTGCAATTCGATTTGCTCCTAACTTATAGGCAAGAAGTGGATAACTACTTTGGACCTTTTTCTTGATTAAACAATGATCAAGATCACTAAGCTCTCTAATAATATAGGCCTTATGCCTCTACTCGCATGATTAGAATATTTATAACAAGTATCAGTGTAAATTGTCAAAGACCACGAGCTTTAATGAGTGTCACGCCAACTAACTGCTCAAATGCAATTTACAAAAATATTACACCTTGATACTTGTAAAATAGCCAAGTAAATTCATCATCTTTTGTACTAACAAAATGATGGATGTTGTGGAATTATCTAACTTTCACATCATACAGACATTTCAGTACAAAATATGTTGAGTGATTTTGTAATTCTTTTTGAATTCGGTCATAACCAAGTTCAAATGGGCATGAGATTCTGCTCTTAGAGTACATGCTAGATTTCCATAATCTAGGATTTTTGAATTGTTACTGTCTAAGCCCAACATAGCTCAACATACGTTCTCGTATGGTTCGACATCAATGGACTTTACAAGCAGTGAATATCACGAATAAATTTGATAAATAACAAGATATAATTGCACACAAGTAATTCATTTAACAATACACATATATTTACTATCCAGCCAAAAATTAAACTAGCATAGCATCTTATTAAGTTTTGAATCGACATGTACACTATGTGCACATTTACCATCTTGATCTTAACAATTAACCATACTATATTTAATTTTATAGACGGTAAATAACAACTGGTTGGATTCACTTTTAAAGTCCACATGACTTAGAAAAATCCATGTTGGTCATCTCAATTATCAAGGCAAACTCAATAATCGGACAATATATTCAACATATAAAATATTACATAAAATTAAGACAAATTAACACAATAATAAGTCAAAACAATAAATAAAATCATCATCATTTATTAAACCAACATGCAATCCAAACAATCTATCTCAATGTTAATATACGTACATTAATATTGATCAACATTAACACACATGTAATGCTAATATCCCAAAGAATAATACTATACAAATATAGTATTAAACATATGCCTACCAATTGGATACAAGAAAAGTGTTAAAATAGAATTCATAAGTGGCCATGCCAACTTATCGAAAATTCTATAAATCATACGACCTTAAAGTGGATCTCCCACTTCTCATGATCTCTCGTCACGATCATGGTTTAATCTTGGACATACCAATTTTAAAACGTTTTTATTTTCTAGAATCTCTAAGTATCTTTCTTAACACTTAGGGGATCACATTTTCATAAAAAAAATTCTAGAATGAACCAATAGTTTAACCAATACCGGTGATGAGTATCATAATATTTTACGAAGTAACCGAACTTTCATCACCGTTGTGCTCATAATACACAATTAAACCTTCCCATTATGACCACCACTGTCCCAAAATACTCTCTTTTGGGAGTTGTGCAAATTCTTCCTTAATTTGCATTATTTTCAATGCAACGTGGTTTTACCTCATTCGTATATTTATAATAAATTACAAATAAAATTGGTATATACGAACTAGAATATTTCTCAAATAATTGAAATCTAATATCAATTATCTAAATGAGAACCACATTTGCACGTTTTAAAACTAATTATTTTGAAAACTAATTTTCAAAACAATTATTGGCAGAAAAATGTAATTTCTCACAATTTTTAAGCACTGTTTATACACCAATAAATTGGAAAAAATAGTTTAAAAAAATTGTGAAAAATATACCAAAAATTCAGAAAAATCCAAATTGTATTTCTGCAGAAAATTTTATAAAATTTGGTCGTCGGGACACGTGTTACGGGCCGACAAGCACCGAAAAGAGGTCACACCACGTGTCGTTTTAAGATGACGCCACATATCGCCGTCACATGAACATCCAACGCTGCCATGTTTCAGAGTCGAATTCTGCCACGTGCCAACATAGCACAATGCCATATGTAACAATGATGTTTAGGACACGTGACAACTATGCCATATGTCACCATATCATTGGATACATGTGATGGCGTGTCGAACCAGTCAGTATGCCACGTGTCACCGGTGTGTACACCTACATGGCACTATTTGGCACGTGTCGGACGTTGATTGGCGACCGACACTCATTTCACATGGCCTTTGACTGACACGTGTCGTGTTTCTATTGGTTCACGTTTTGGTCAATTTGACTGAATTTCTCTCTCTGCCAAGTGTCATGTTCTGAGTGGATCGCGTGGACTAATCACATATCGCCACATCACCGTTCTTATCAGATGAATAAATTCATCTGAGTATCCTCACTCAATATTTTTCGATCGGATTTTCGTAGATTTGATGACCTTCTCAACAGAATTTTGCTACAAAATTTTGGCAGATAATGTTTTTGAGGTCTCTGATCTCAAATATTTTGTCGGAATTTTGAAATTCCAATTTTTAGAATTCAATTCTAGATAGACTCGAACAAAAAATGACTTTCGAGACAGAATGTCGAATACTAAAAAATCACAGTAGGCATTTTAGACAGAGACCAACAATATTTTCTTAAAATATTTGAAAAACTCGTGTTGTCTTTGATACCAATGATGAAATCACATACCGATTAACTAATAAACAGTATAATAAATAGGTTCGACTTACTAACCTCGATTCCAACGGAAGCTAGCAGCGGAGCAGGACCAGTTCTATGTTGGTATTGCGAGCAAACCACGGTTGAAAGGTCGACGGAAATGCTCAGCTGTTTCGCAGTTTAGATGTCACACGTGATCTGTGCATGACTCGGGATAGGAGGTCTCGATCTCTCTCTCTCTCCCGGTGGAGAGCTCTCTCTCTCCCTCTCTTTGGAGGTGTGTGTTGGTGCAAATGAATGAGAGGAAGGAGCAAAGCTCCTTATATAAGCCTTAAACGGGCTAATGGACCCATTTCATCCCTAACTCAATTGGACTTGCCAATTGATCTCGATTCATCGTCTCGATTCACACATTGACCAACCGGGTTCGGTTCTTCTTAATTAGACTTTTCAATTGGTCTTGACCCATAGTCTTGATTCACACTTTGATTGACCGAGTTTTGTTCACCCATCATGTGCAGACCTCATTTTCCAACAATATCAAACAAAAATCTTCACATTTTGGGGGGCATCTCCACTTGAGAGTCTTGACTTTTTACCTGGACGATCCGATGAAATTACCATTACCTCTAGTTTCCAGTGATTCCCCATTAGTGAAATTTTCAAGAACGTTCTTGATGCATGAACACTAAATTCTGATTTGTCTCCATCGCTGCAGGTTGCATCACGAATTATTTTCCCATAATAAAAGACTGAAGGAGTCCGACAAATGTTCTGATCTTAATAATCTTTATTGTAAATTGTGAAAAAAAATCTTCATTGTAAATAAAAAAAGTTGTATATTTTCGTTTTCAAAATTTCTTTAGCAAACTTATATTTTTGTGATTGGTAAAATAACTCTTCTGGTCACAATTAAATTGTCATAGTTAAAACGAATTATTTGTTACCCATGTTTTTCAACAATATTGATATAATAAGAATTATGACAAAGGTGACTAAGGTAATTTATAGCTAAACTCACCAAGGAGGGAACTTGAATACAGATTTGGCGTGGATTGATGCATATTGATGGAAATCAAGATGGTATGATAAAGTTCCTAATTCAGTAAACTTGAATATAATCTAGTTTTCTAGTTAATAACAAAAGATGGCATGATATTTAATTATCAAAATAAAATATGATAATCTAGTCTTCTAAGTTAATTGTAAGAATATTTTTATTATGATTTTGTCTAATGATAATTAAAAACAAGTTACAGTTATATGTTACTTTTCATTTAAAAAAAGTCATATACTAAAAAAAAAGTTACAATTTTTAACTTACAAAAAATATGGTTAAACTTACATAAAAGTTCAAATAAGTAACAAAAACCTATTAGATATGTTATTTGTAGTTAAAGAATATCATTTGTGTATTAACTTTTGTCACTTGAAGCATGATAAATGACATTTTTTAACCTACAAAAAGGCATAAAAAGTAGGAATAAATAACAAAAACTTATTATGCCATTGTGTCATTTTTACATTCAGTTTTGCCGCTTTGATCAAAATAAATGACATTTTTGGTAATAACAAGTAAGAACCTATATAACGCAAAATAAGTACCTGCATCAGCTTGTTTAGCTTTGCCTGATTATCAAAACAGCCTCCATAAGTCACGCGCAGTGCAATAGCAGTTTAGTATACATAAGTATTGCTATAAGTTTAAATTCAAAAAATTTTGAATAGCATAAGCACCAGCATACATGTCAAATTCAGCTAATGCAGTTAATTGAATGCTTTGACATACACATGGTAGCAATGCATTTCATTCTATAACAAAAAGTGAATGTAACATATACTTGAAAAATGATCATTTATGCAAAGTTGAATCTTCTACATTAAGGACTGTGGTGTATACCTGTCCACCAGGACACATGCACAAGGAATAGCAACTACTGTTAGCAAGCCTTGAACCTTTTAGATGTCTCATTACTCTCTCCCAACATGCTTGCCAACTTTGTAGTCTACCATCGGTACGATGAATCAGTAGCCAAAGTAGAGTAGTACAATTTTATAGAATGTATATCTGCATTATGTTCCACCATCCTAAAACAAAAAAAAATGGAAAAGAAAAAACAAAATTTTAAAGAGAAACATAAAATTACATTAATAACCAACCATATATATGCAGTGTATTAGTTGTGGAGGATGCTCAACGCGCAAACCAAGCTGAAAAACCAAGTAAAATAAAATATGCTTACTTGTCCAATGTCAAGCACCATAAAAGAGCTGAACATCAATGCAATAAATTGCACCAGCTGTAAGAGAGATACCAAAAAATTAAACCCAACTCAGCAAGCTAAAATTCCGATGCCATTGTGCCACAGTTGCTGAAAAATTTCCCAAAAAAAAAAAGAGACCAAGTCAATTTTATGAGAAAGAAGCATCTGATATGTGTCACCTGCAGAATGGCCAGCAGCAAGCAACACTGCATCATATCCCAATTGCTGTGAGTGCACATGCAATCTGTCGTTTGCATCACAAAATTTGACCTCTACATGTTTCTCTCCAATCAAATTATTTTTCTTAGAGGTGCATTTTCAAATGGACCTATTGCTTTACTCTCTGGTCTAAATACTAGGCCGTTGAGTTTGATTCTTCATTTCTTTGCTGTTGCTGTTTATGGTCTCAGTCGTCTAATGGGTCCATTTACTTCACCTGGACGTATATAGATTGGGCTTGACTCATTTCGGCAATGTATCAAACAAAAATCTTCACATTTTGGGGGCATCTCCACTTGATAGTCTGGACTTTTTACCTGGACGATCAGATGAAATTACCATTACCTCTTGTTTCAAGTGATTCCCCATAAGAACGTTTTTGATGCATGAACACTAAATTCTGATTTGTCTCCATTTGCTGCAGGTTGCATCACGAATCATTTTCCCATAATAAAGACTGAAGGAGTCCCACAAATGTTCTAACCTGTGATCATACCGAGAATGGCTTCCAGATTCCTGAATGCAAGCACTGTTTCAAAGCATTGAAATGGAATAAGCTCACCAATAGATTAGTATCACTTTATAAACCAGCAACTCTAAGAAGCCACAAGAGCGATGAGATCTTTTTTACTCTTGGCTATTTATTTTATCCAATTCTTTTTAGCTACTCCAGCAATGTAGCTCTCCCTATGACTTACATTTCAAGCAACCTACCTTCAGTTAGGAACAAAATTTTTTGTATGTACAAAAGCATTCACTGTCTTTTCACCAAAAGAAAAAATTAATAGATTCAAATGTACTTTTTCTTAGCAGATGAATTTGGAAAAGAAAAATTGGTTTGAAATCTCTAATTTACTTTTGATTCAAGACTGTTTCCTTCATAAACTTATACCTCCAACAGGCCGGGAATTTCTAATGGTCTATTTGTGTAACTTTAAATCTGTATTGAATCCTGAGTGAGATGAAAAGAATCAAACGTTTGACTATTAGCGTTGGAAAAGAACAAAGAAGAGTGTTATACTCAAAGTGCAGATGGACAAAATTACATATCCGGCATCAAACTTCCCTTCTCTTGTCTCTTATTTTTCACATTCATGGTGATCTTATCCAACCCTGTAGTTTTTATCCTCGTTGCACACCATCTGTGAAAGAACAAAATCATTTAACTCCTGAACTACAAACCCATCAAGGAATGTGATTGCTAATGAACTACATTATCATCCATAACATAATTATTAACTTCTACAGTGTGAGAACAGCTTCTCCCTATTGTATTACAGCATGAAAATTATTGAAATTTCTTTGATTTACGAAACAGACAATTCATGAAAGCAATCTAAAAAATGCACAAGGTTAAATTTTGAGGGAAATGCAGTGTCAAGAAAATTAACTCTAAGGGCAGCAAACTTCAACTGAGATAAGAATCTTCTAGTAATGGCAGCTGCTTCTTCACAATTTCCCACTTATTTGGCCTGTGCAAAGGGAAAAAAAACCCTGACATATATAAGTTTATATTAACACCATGAGGAACAACTTACGCTCTTTACAGCAAAAACCACACAAAGCTAAATATTAAGAACTGCAAAAGATTCTGGCTTCATCTTCCTGTTTCAACTGCAATGCAATGAAATCAACAAATGGCAGCAAAATAGTCGATCTTAAAGATAAATATTAAGAACCTAAGCAAATCACATGAATTTAACATGAATTATGGCCAAACACCAAGCAGCAAGTGCTGCAAATTTCACTGTCATAATTTGCAATCTAAGGCATTAAAAAGTCGGGGCTTCTATAGTCAGACACCTATATTTTGTCAGAATCACGCAACAAATCTTGATCATTAAATGTAGCACAATAAATTTTAGTCATTCATTTTATAGGGTGTATACTCCTTCAATTATTAAATTTTAACACATTAAGTAGTAGATATTAAGTAACTTGTTAGTTACTTAATAATTTTCTCTTTTACATAATGTGTGACACTTTTTACTTAATATTTTTTACCATTTACATAATTTTTACAAATTAAGTAAAAGTTAAAAAATTTAGTAACAAATAAGTTATTTAATTTTTCAAACTTTTACATAATTTTAAGATCTTTTACTTAATTTGATGACTTGTTACTAAATTTTGTATAATTAAGTAAAAGAGAAAAAAATAAATAACTGACAAATTACTTAATTTTTAGTACTTTTACTTAATACTTTTAGCTTTTACTTAATGTTTTTATCTATTACATAATTTGAAAATATTAAGTAAAAGTAGTTAAAATTAAGTAATTCGTAGAGTTATTGGCAACAAAAATATTTTTCACTAAACATAAGGTAAAAGTTAGGTAAAAGTTAGTGACAAATATTTTTCGTTGCAAATAATTCTACGAGTTACTTAATTTTTGATACTTTTATTTAATTTTTCAAAATTCTGTGAAAGGTCAAAAAAATTAATTTAAAATTATCTAAATTAAGTAAAAAATAAATAAATTAAGTAACTTACCCGTTACTAATTTTTTTACCTTTACTTAATTTTTTATAATTCTGTAAAGGTACAAAAATTAAGTAAAAAATAATTAAATTAAGTAATTAACTTTTTACTTAATTTTTTAACTTTTACTTAATTTATTAAAAATTTATAACTATAAAAAAATTAAGTAAAAGGTGTCCAACATTTTGTAAAATAAAAAAATATTAAATAACTGATAAATTACTTAATTTATTTTATTTTTACTTAATTTTTTTAAATTCAGTAATAAAGAGTGTATACTTTTTACAGAATCAATGACTTAAATTTATTTTTTCAATCCAATGTTCCATGTTTCTTTGCCTGATTCAGGCTAAAAATTGACGCCTAACTATAGAATTCACCTGCAAAAGTCCTCCAACCAATAGAATGCAAGACTTCGTTAGTTACCTACTCAAAAAATTCAACAACTAAACAAATTAAAATTAGATTTGTAATTCAAGAACAAGCCTCATTAATTCTATTAGTCATTAACAAACAGTCAATTGACTCCCTAAGACACCTAAAACTACAAATACAAATCAGCTGATAACAAACAAAAAAACACCAATTAGAACTTAAAATTTCAACATTACAGCTACCATATCCTCTTCAGAGTCTTCTTAAGATTTTCCTTAATCATCATCATCCGATTCTCCTCTATCATCATCATCATCATCGTCATACTCTTCATCAGACTCTTCAAAAAAAGTTCCCCATCCTCCATCCTTCCAGAACTGCGCACGGTCAACAATGACTGTATCTAAAATAGGCCGCCAATTCAAATTTATTCTACTCTTGAAATTCGTGATGCTAGTCTTGTCAAGCTAACTCGTGATATCATTCAATGATGCTGAGGGGATAGAATCGATGCGAATCACATTATGCCGAAAGTCCTAAAAAACAATGGTTAAATCAAAATCCTGTAGGCCAAGCCCAACTCGCTCTAGACTAATTAATTCAATCGCACCAAGCGATACCACAAGAGGAGTCCCAATGAGCTTTCACCAAACAAGACCATGTTGCAACGAAAAAAATTAGATTCTTGATGAAGAACTCCTTGGAATCCAAAATTACTCAATGGCTGCTCAAACCCAAAATCAAATTCTGGTAGGCTATTCTCAGTTGATGAAGTTCTTCAAGTTCAGGTTCCTCTCCCGTTGGTAGAACTAAACATCTTTCGTCTGTGTTTCCCACCATCATGAGCTCATGTAAATGTAGATGCAATAGAGTTGTCTCATTCTCTTTTTCTGTTGGTTGGAAGATAGCGTGTTTGATGTTAGTATACAAAACATCAACACACTCGTCGTCTCTTGAGGTTGAGTAGTGAACTTCATCCGAACGTGCTTCAAGTGGCTGGCTATGAACAACAAAAAGAAGAAGAATATACACATTTAACAACTTCAACGTCGACATTTCTTGGTGGGGAATAGAGCACTGGGTAGGCATAAGCAACACTGTTTTGTCTTAGTCTGCGCCGTTTAGTGGTTGACCAAAACCCTAATTTATTCCATTTATTCGTTTTTGTCTTGGTCGGCGTCGTTTAGCATTGTATAAGACAATGTTTTCGTTTTATTTGAAACAAGACACCGTTGTTTGCTAGATTTAAACGGCCTATTTTTTAAAAATGAAAATAACATCACATTAGTTTCATTTAAGAATAAAAAATATACTTATAAAAAAAAGATCTTTAATATTAGATTGAAAAAATTGTCAATAAATCAAAACTTGTCGCATTTTGTCACTTCAAATTATGAATTTCTTCAAATATTATATGTATTTTTTCATCTTTTATTACAAATATTGAATGACAATCGACGAAAAATTAAGCATTTTAAATGTTTACCAAGTAAATAACCTAAAATTATGGCAAGTTCAAGTTGAGAACTCGATTGTTTTTTAACGCATTCAATACCATCTTTCTCCAAGTAGATTTTTGTCTAATCATCTTGCTACCATTTGTATATGATACTCTTGGTTATAGTAATAAGCAATCTTGGTTTACATTCTGAAAAAATGGAACTGAAGCCAATTAGAAAAGTCATTCACTTCCACCTTCCTTGCTAGTTTGTTTAATCAAGAGGCTTCAAATATCAACTTAAATGGCAAGGAATGGAAGGCTATATGGATGTTGTCAGAAATGCCTGGACGACTATTGCCTCTGTTTAAAATGAACAAAAAGCTTCACATATCAACTACTGTTAGCAGACCCTTTAGATGTCTCATCACTCTCTCTCCCAACATGCTTGGCAACTTTGTAGTCTACCATAGGTACTTCCCACGCCCACGATGAATTTTAGTAGCCAAAGTAGAGTTCTACAATTTTATAGAATGTATGTTTGCATTCTGTCCCACAATACTACGACAAAAAATTGGAAAAGAAAAAACAAAATTCTAAAGAGAAACATAGAATTACATTAATAACCAACCATATGAAGTTTATTTGTTGTGGAGGCTGAAAAACCAAGTAAAATAAAATGCTTACTAGTCTAATAACAATTACTAGTTTGTTAAAAACCTTTGCAATAATCAATAGATTTTTTAATCTAATAACACCGAAATTAATTTTTTTTAATGAATCCAATAATGAATATTCCAATTATGAATCCAATAAAAAATGGAAATACACTATCATCATAACTCTTACAAATTAAGAAAAATAGTTTTCCAGGTTTTTCATGCCATGACAAGGTGGAACTGTCAAAATAAGATTTCATCTATTTTCAAATCTGTGCTTGAAAAATGTGTTCCAATTTTTTCTAAAGCTCCAGCGATGAATCCAATTTAGCAACACAAGTTTCATCTTAACGCAAAGACACATACTCCAGCAATGAATGCAATAACGCGAAGACAGAGATACTCCAGTAATGAATCTTAAGCTCATAAATGAAACGTATATTCAAGCAAATACGTGACATTCATTTTCAAATCTATATATTAATATAAAGAAGAATACATGTATTGAGAAGTTGATATATGTCATCCTAAATGAACGATATTTGGTGTCTTACTAATGCGATATGTGTCATACAAAGATGTGTCATAAAAATAATAATAAATGTGTTTACATTAGGCATTTATATCAATTAAACAATTTATATAGTAATTAATAAAATATACAATAAAAAATAAAAAAATATAAGAATAAATATATATTTTTTAAATGAACTTCCATTGCAAATTTAAAAAAAAAATACTATATGCACACATATTGTTTAATATTCACCACAACAATGTATGTTTTTTTAAAAAAATATTTATATTATTTTTCATATCACTGCTATTGTTTTCATTTAATTCTATATATCGACATTTTTTTAACAATTTTGATTTCCCAAATGTCCCTAAAAATTAATTTTCATAAATAAGTGCAATTTCTAAAATTGGTATTGTAAACTAATAAATTCACAATCAAATTGATTGTCATAGTAAAGTGTATTTTGGTTATTGAATTTGTTAATATTTCAATTAGACATGAACGAATGAATTTGGTTTATAGAAGATCAACCTTTTGCTTTATTAATATTTTTTTATAATTATTCCTTGAT
>CAODLS011629313.1:0-23039 GCA_948243855.1 Flueggea neowawraea
AATAAATCTAAGTTAGCATATTTACAAAGCTAAGCATAGAGCAAGAAAAACAAATCCTAAACATGATTCTAAACAAAGAAAAAGAAATAAAAAGGAAGAATAAAGCTTGTCTCAATGGGTGATGAAAGCATTCTTCAATCCTTCTCTCTCTCTCCTCTTTAATGCCTTGAATCTTCCTTGGAAAATGAGTAAGAGAATGATTATCTTCTTTAATGTGTGAATGTCCAAGGTTGCCAAAAATGGGGTGGAAGAAACCTATTTATAGTCCTTTAAGTCCCCCACAAATTCTAGCAAAGGTTTTCCAAATATTCCTTTGATTATGCCTTTTGTCCCCACAAATTTCTCTCTCCTCGTCACAAATTTTGTCCAACTCTAGAGGGTGTCATGGTCTGGGTCACAACCATGACTCAGGGTATGACTAAGTCATAGCCTTGGTTATGGTCTAGAGCATGATCGTGACCAACTACTATTTTCGTGGATGATTGAATGGTTGATCATGGTCTCTCTCACTGCCATAGTTCAATGTGTGAAGGCATCACGACCTAATCATCACGATCACGACTCATTGGTTGTGATTAAGTCACAACCTAGGCTTCCTCTTCATTATGGCCATGAACATTGGCCATGAGCCAATCACGGCCTCCTTTACGGTCTCCTTCATGACCGTGAAGCACCACTGTCCACTCAACTTATGTAAGCTTTTGGTGACTTCGGCTTGTGCGCATTTTGGATCCATTTTGTTCCTCGATCATTTCCACCTCATTTGCACTCTTGAATCCTTCAATGTTCATGCGATTTCCATCCTTTTTCAACCACATTTCATGCATTCTAATCATCCTACATAAATCACAAAAATAATATAAATTCGTGGATAATAAAATGCAATAATGAATGCAATAATGACCAAAATGCTATCTATTTAGGCTTGAATTAATATGTACATTTAGCATACATCAATGGGGATTTTAAAAAGCTTGATTTGGAAATCCACAAGTTGTTGTTTTATCCACAAAATTTGTGCAACACAACTTCCAACTACTACATATTCTGATTCAGCAGTGGACAATGCAACACATTTTTGTTTCTTTGAAAACTAAGACACAAGTGTATTTTCTAAGAATTGACAAGTTCCTAAGGTTCTTTTCTTATTTAATCGGCTTCCTGCATGGTTAGCATCACTATAGCCAACAAGATCAAAGCTATCATGTTTTGTTGTAGGGTCCTTGGAAGAGAAAAATTATACAAAATTCCATGCTCCTCACAATAGGATTCAAATGACGCACATGTTGATATGCCCATCAGAGAACCAACTGCTTTTTTAATTATTAGCGTGCCTTGTTGAAGTTGCAGTAACCTTTGTTTGGAAAATGCTTCTGCTTAGCGTGCGTAGTCAATCATCGGCGTGTGTTGATGAATCCTTTAACGTGCCTTACTGATCATTTGCGCACTTTAATGACTTCAAAGATCACACCTTTAATTCTGACACATTCTTGTATGAAGAGAATATTCAAAATTTAAAATCTAGAGGAGTGTATAATGAATTTGTCAGTTCCTAAGATACTCTTATGCGTGCATTCTCAATCACCAGCGTGCGTTGTTGCGTTGACATTAAAAATGTCACCTTTACTCAACAACGAACGTTCTTCATTAAATAACACCTCTCCAACGTAGATGCTTTGTCATGGCTAGGACAGATCTGAGCAAAGCTTCGATAACGTGCCTTAAACATCTTTAGTGCACCTTAATAACCCAGAGTGATTTTCCCAGTAAGCTTCAGTCATCGTCTACACTCTCTGACAAATTATTAACGCATTCTAATGAATTCCATACACAAGCTTATATAGCAGGTCCACGCGTTCTTCCATGATTAGTGTGCTCAGACTTTATTGATATAGAATTCTAGAATTTCAGAATAGTTGATAGCGTGTGTCGATTCCTCCATTGCGGACGTTAATAGTATCTAACGTGCACTATTGAACCAATAGCGGGCGTAGATGCCATTTTGTCTTTGGAACGATGTGAGTTGATATCTGATTAATGTGTGTAGGGGTTCATTAACTTGCTTTCCTTAACTTTTTAGTTGTTTTGGAAATCATCAAAACTTAGATGAATTTTTCATGTTGTCCATAAAATGGCTCAACAACATGTTCTGTTAGTTTTGACTGACAACATTTAAGAGCTATGACGCAATATGAGGCTTTTCAAAACTCAGTGGTGTAATGAGATATTACAAATTACTTTAAGGATGAAATAGTAATTGCCTCTAAATATAAATAGGTTAAACGTGTTAAATAGGTTAAACATGTTAGATAGGTTAAACATGTTAAATAGATTAAACGTGTTAAACAGGTTAAAGATATTAACATGTCTTATTGTGTAACCTGTGATATGTGACCTGTTAACAATTAATTGGGTACACAAGTCGTGTCATGTCACCCGTTTAAAATTTGTGTCATGTTCAGATTAGCCATGAATGGGTTTAGGTCATAAAAATGGGTTGACCCATTTAGACGGACCTGAGCCGAATTTCCAGCCCTTTGTGTTGCTGTGTTGCCACAGGAGGGAGGTGTTTGGCTATAGAACACTTGCTGCGAGATGTGTGCAGCTCTATTTATCATGTTGCTGAGCTTTTTTATTTATTCATCGTTGAATGAATTCAGACTTATTTCTTGATAGAAAAAAGGAAGAAATTGGACAAAATAGCCACCTTTGAAAAATTAGTTAAAAATGTCTACCCAACTTTTGATAATGCAATTGTAGGTTTTAAAATTTTAATTTTGCCCACTTAGATAAATCCGGTTATTGTCACATTAATATTTAGGTAGTAAATATAGGTTGTTTCCTAATTTTTTAGGTAGTATATTTGCGTTTCTATCTCCTCCACTTTTATGGGCAGTAATATCGATTTTCTTTTAGATATGTATAGGTTCTGTTGTTGAAACTTAACAATCGCAATTCCTCATTCACTATCACACGTTACTTGTGAAATCATATTCTTGCTTTTTATCTTAACATGCAATGTAGTTTCAATATAGTTTTAAAGAAGTTTCAGTCTATAAAAAAATATTACAATTTACAACCCAATATGAACAATGATAATTTCAATCTAGTTTCAAAGATGTTTCAAAGTATAAAATGTTAATGAAACCCTTAATAATTATTTTTATAGTATGATGATATATTTAAATGACATAGAAAAGTTTTTGTAAAGTTTCAGTAAGAGTCTATTCTAACAATTGTGAATATTATGCTTTTTCCTATTTTTTTAATGTGTTGGTACGTATTTGTTAACCTAATTATTTACTCTAACCCTTAATTATTTTTTCAATAATATATGACATGGCAAAATTTCTATCAAGTTTCAATAAGTTTTAGTAAGAATATATTCATCAATGCTAAATGTTATGCTTCTCATTTTTATTTTTTATTTTTGATGTGTTTTGAACAATGATAGTTTCAATGTAATTTCAAAGAAGTTTCAAATAAGATTCAAGACAGTACGTCCATGAAACCCTTAATTATTTGTACAGTATCATGATGTATTTAAATGACATAACAAAGTTTCTGTCGAGTTTCAATTGAGTTTCAGATAGAATTTACTTTAACAACTTCGAATATTATGTTTTTCTGAATTTTTTCAATGTGTTGATATGTATTTGTTACCATATTTTTAATTTAATTATTGATAGTTAAAATCTCCTATGTTTTTTGGATTAAGCAATCAAACTAATATCTTAATAAATGTAATTCATTTAAATCTACTTTCAACAATTGACAACTTTTATTTTTTAGGAGATTTATTGAATTCACGTTTTAGGTTTTAGGTGACTATTTTTAAAAAATATTTTAATAATTTATAGACATATTTGGTTAAATTTTTTAAGTGGTTATTTGTAAAATATATATTTGTATTTAGTGGGTTAGTTATGCAAAAAAAACCCTAAAAAAATGAGAACTTTCTTTTTTTAAATTTCAGAAGATATAAATAGGAAATTGCAAATTGTGAAAAGTGCTTTACAAATTTATATTAATCTCGGAAACAGAAAAATGAGTTCTTAAAAAGAAATTTATCAATTTTCAAAACTATTTTTTTAAAAAAATTGAAAACTATAAAAATTAATCCCTTGTGTTTTAATTTTATAAGTACAAAATAAGAAAAAAAATTAGAAACTGGATTTAAATCTAGTTCTTTAAGGCTCCTTTTGTTTTATTAAACATTTTCCTTGAATTTTGACGTTTGGTATTCACTAGAAAATTCGTCAACAGAAAAATGCAATTCGGTCAACCAGAAAATCACTCATCTTCGGAAAATGTTTTCAATTGCAAAAAAAAACACAAAACATGTTTTCCTCGCCTCCCTCCTCCCTCGTACGACATGGTGTAAACTTTTGTTTATTTCAACGGAAATGGATGGATAACAATAAAATGTTTTCAAATTTTTTTTCTTTTGTATTATTTAGATAACAATAAAATAATAAAAAGGAAAAAAATTAAAATAGAGAGAAATAAAATTACGATTTTGTTTCTTTCCAGATGGGAGAAAAATTGGAGAGAAATGAACTCTTTTTCTTTCTTTTCTTTTCCCTCGTATCACCAAGATCCAAACAAACGCTAAATCTCCCTCCCTTCCCTCTCCAATGTGAAACAGACCAAGTTTAACAACATTGCCTCGACATCACTCGTGTTCTCAACTCTGTCGCGTCGCTATCACTCTGGCTCTTTAGTTGTCGTCATATCGCCAACACTCTTAACTCTTTACTCGCCATCTCATCGCTGCCGCTTGTCCTCTCTAAGTTGCTCGAGGTACTTTACTTCACGGAATATAGTTTTAAATGGGTTTTATGTAGATATTTTGTGCGGATGAGTTTATATGGCTTCTTAACATCAGATTTATGGGTATTCCTGATCTTTTCGAATGTTTGCGTTAAATGTTTTGAACTTGATTGATGAAGCACATTACTTATTTGATAAAATGTCTGACCCAAACTTGCATTGTTCTGTGGTAGTTCTGGCTCGTGTAAGGTGTTTATGACAATGTTGATAAAATGTTTGAACCAAACTTGCATCGTGCTGTGATAGTTCTGGCTTGTGTATGACCTTTCACGACAAATATCTTTTATGATTATTATATGGCCGAAACCATAAGTTGGCCAATAAACTTTAGGGGTAGTTTTGGGAGTTAGTTAGAGGAGGGAGGCTGAGTGAGAGGATTGGAATGCACCATGTTTTTTTTTTGAATTGGAATTGTAATTTTTGAACTGTTCTTTTCGGTTTCTTTACTTTTTTTCCCCCTCTTGATTGGATTGTGATTTCTTAGGTTTCTGTGGTTTATTTTCGGCAGTGGTTTATGCAAAACATGGGTCTTTGTAGCTCTTCGGCGATTCCTGTTTTGTTTGGTTCTTTTATAATTTCAAACTTATAGGGAATATTTGAATAATGTTTCCAAAACAGTTTGAGCTCTTTCTTCCTCGTTTGAAATTGAAGTTACTTAGTAGTTGAAGACGGGTTCTAAATATAATTAGGGGTGTAATCGAGCCGAGCCGAGTTTTAGAGTCTTCAAGCTCAACTCGACCAAAATATTTCGAGTTCGAGCTGAACTCGAGTTCAAAATCATGTTCAAGTTCGGCTCATCACAAGGCTCACAGCTCACGAGCTTTCTTGCGAGTTTTTTCGAGCTCGGCTCAACAAATACTCAAATAAAATCGTAAATGAGTTTTGCTCGTTTAAATTTGACAAAAGCTCTGAAAGGAATACAATCAAGTAGTAAGTTTAATAAACTCATATTGAGTGTGTAGTCGAAAAAAAACTATTAGAAGTTTTAACTTATTTCACAAGTTCAACTCAATATTAGATCATCTACGAACATGCTTTTATTTGTATAGGTCAATTAGTGCAAGCTTTTACTTTTGTCGATGTGGCCCAAATATTAAATAGTATTCCAAATATAAACATATTTTTCATAATTTAATTTAGCGCGCGCGCACACACGCACATATACATGCATACATACATAAACGAGTGTCCAAATGAGGTTGTTGACGAGCTTGTTTATGAATACACAAACTAGTCTGTTCGCAAGTTTTCCAGTCTAGCTTTTAGGTGTTGAAGCTCGGCTCGTTTATTAATTCGAATTTATAATTTTTTTTCAAACTCGGCATGTTTATTAACGAGTCAAGTCACAAATGAGATATTGAACTGAACGCCGATCAGTTCGGCTCATTTACATCCCTAGATATAATTTGTCAGGCCAAGTTCAACGTAATCTTGTTTCTTCCCTCAAAGAGAGTGGTTCGTCAACTCCTTGAGTAGGCGGCAAAATTCCTTGGACAGTACATTAGTTTCGGCTTTTCTTTTTCCTGAGGCAGTTTCTTGATGACTTGATCTGTTTCAGCTTAGGTAATGATGAATAGTAATAAGTTGGTTTTATTATTGAGTTTGACATTGAGGTATATTTGTTTGTTAGAAAACTGGACTTTAGAGTGCCTTTCATATAGGGTGAAGATAAAGATGAGAAGATAGTTCAGTGGTTTTATAGGATACAATGCAATCAGTGACCAATTTACTGTTTCAGCCATCATTATATAACTAATTCGGCTTCTTGTAATATGCATGGCACGGTTGGGCCCATTCCTTTTATTGTTTACAATGCCATCTTATTTTTATTGTTGGTGTTATCGTGTTTCTCGCATACCCTTATTGTTTTCATTACGATATTTCGTCAAAAAGTATATTGTGTCTTTTGATTGTAGCTTATTTGATTTACGTTCTGTTTGGCTTTTGTGACAAATGGTTTGTCATCCAAGTGAAAGATTGTATTGTTGTGTCTCGATTCTTGGTATTTGAATTGGATCTCATTTTCAATTTGTTGGTTTTCAGCTTTGGTTTCTTCTTTATCTGAGGGAATTCTTGGGCTTTGTGGTTAAGAAAGTTGTGATTTGAGAGTGAAGACATCTTTCAGTTGAGCTTGGTGGGATTTCAATTGGGTATTGCTTTTAAACATGGTTTGTTTTGCATGTGTTAACTTGTTGGTGCCGAGATTCTGATTTTCATTGTGTTCCATCACCCTTCCTTTCTTCGGCCTCTGCTTTTTTTTTTCAATCCCGCAGTTCTTTTCCTCAGAACTTCCCACCTAGTTGCCACAAACACAAATACAACCTGTCTTGTTTATCCGTATATCGAGGCTTATAATGACAAACACTAGAAGACTCCTTTTTTGTGGTAATCAGAAAAAAGAAGTAATAAAGATCATGGAAGGCAGACTAAAATGGTTGGCTTTAGTTGGGGCTGGAGCTGTTTTCGGTTCTGTTTCGACCTTCGTTCTTCTCAAGCTTCTTCGCAGGTGAGACACTTATCAAAAAAAGAAAAAAAGATCAAGTTGCAGTTTCCTTTTTACAGTTTTGAACTTGTTTGTAACTTATGTCTCATGGGTCGCTTAAGTATTTTTTAGTAGCGATTTTGTTTGTTCAGTATTGTAACCGTCAGTGATATGTAATTATGCAATCTGCAGGGAGATGGTGAATAAAGGTAGCAAACAATGTATTGAATCAAATGGTATGTTCCTATCTGATTAAACAACGAAGTTAATTTTAATCCTTGTTATCTTTTTCCCTATTAATTCCAGTTACATTAATGAATTATTTGCTTTTTAATCATTATTAAACAACATAGTTTCCAGTTTTAAAATAGTGTAAATTATTAGGCACCCCTTGTGGTAGGCCATAGTCTCGCATAGTTCTGACATTTTCAAAAGCTTCTATCTAGTTCTAAGGTGCATATTTAGTGGATTTTATAGTATTAAAGGATTTAATTCGAGCTTCTTAAAGCCTATGAGAGAACATGCAGGTTCAGTAATTTGCCCTTTTAATTTAAGCATCAAAGAATCACAAAACATGCGCATGCAGTAGGGCAAAGTTTTGAATTATATAGGAGTAAGTTTTGTATACGCAACTTGATAGCTACTGATAAAAAAATAATACACAACTAAATAAAAAAAAAGTGTTTCGATTCACAGGAAACATGTCAGTATATGCTGGGATATTGGACGTTTGGAATTTTCTAGCAATAAAGTGATGAATTCATGCCTGCTGTGCTGTGTTGCTGTTGCTTTCCATTTTTCATTCTTAAATTAATGGAAACAATCCTTAGTTTTCCACCACAATAAATCATGTTCCATCTATTTATTGTGATCCAGTCATGTCGCTAACACTTTCCTCACTCTGTCACACATGTGTCCAGAATGAATGTTCAATTTCTTATTGGCCTTTATTTGCAGGTGATGCATCTGAGATTTCATGGATGAGCTCCACGTATATGGTAGACAAGAATCAAGCAATTCCTTATGCAGATCTTTTAAAAGATGAAATAGTTTCCGAACAACTTACCAGGTAATGTAACTTAGCTTTTAATTCAACTGGTTTTAATTGTCTAGCGTGCATGACATGAATCCTATTGTTTTTACGAAGCCTGCCTATTATACCATATTAAGCTTTGTTTATCATAATATTAGACTTCGAATGTACATATAAGAAATATCTTAAGTCGTCAAAATTAGAAGTGCTTGATTGTTAGACACAAGAATTTCAAGTTTAAAATAACCATGAATGTCTTTACTCTTCGAGACATGCATTGTTTTGTCTTTATTCTACAGTATTTGGTTGTCACATGTTTATGAGGATAATATATATTATTTTTGTTATTACTAGGAATATTCAGTTCTTCGGCATTGATTCACAGAAAAAGGTGACTGCATCCTATGTTGTTGTTATTGGTCTTGGTGGTGTTGGGAGTCATGCTGCATCTATGCTCTTAAGAGCAGGAGTTGGTAGGCTTCTTCTGGTGGACTTTGACCAGGTAACTTTATCATATAAAATTTCTTTAATTTGTTTTACAGCTTGATTGGCTTGTTGGTTATTGGATTAGAATATGTTGAGCAAAATATAAGTACTTTATTCTGCTGATGCCCCACAAATCTTTTCCCTAAATATTAAAACAACTTTGCTATGAAGCTGCAGTAAATTGTTAATACAAATTGTGAATGAGATGGGCATGGTGTGCATCTAAAACATCATTTAGCATTTCCTTACTCTTTCTCTAGGTAGAAAGGAAAACTTCTCATTTTATGTGTTGCATTTGTAATTTTGTTCTTACAAGGAAGTTTTTTTTAATAATGATTAACATTTTGTTTTTGGCTACTCTCCTTATTTCAGAGCAATATCCATTAATTTTGATGTTTTAATGATAATTGATTATAATGGAGAAATTGCTCAAGTAATTGTTTACTGACGTATGCATACTTCAAAATTGCACGATAGTCTTGGAGAGTATGCCACAGTAACTCCGAGAAGGACTTCACTCATATTATTGTTGCCTGCATATATATGCTTAAAAGATTCAAAAATTTTCCCCTAAAAAGAGGCACATAATTTGAACAAAAGTTAAATTTTGATCAACTATAACATAGATTGAATGCAATTTTCTCAAAAGAAAAGATGCTTTAGAATTTTATGCCCTATCACTTAGAGGAAACTTCTAGAAAAACTGTAGTGCATTTAACTTCTAATATATAAAAAGCATTTTTGTTTATCTTCTTCTGATTTTGGTATGAAATATTAATTATTTTACCATGTTCGTAATAAAAGGTTTTATAGCGTTATCTTCATGCATGAGCATAGAAAATTCTTGGCCTTGTTTAGTTGTAGAAAAGTAAGCCAATTTTCTAGAAAATTACTCCAAAAGATGTAGAAAACAAAGTTTGATGTTTAGTTATAATATTTTCTAATTCAGAAAATTGGAAACTTGTTTTTCTGATTTTTTTTAAATATAACTATCAATACAAAACACAATAAAGTTGTTTTCTTACTTTGCTTTGTTAAATTGTTTGCGTGTTTTCCTGTTTTCCACTATGGAAAACATGCTAACCTTTTAAGTGTGTAATACGGAAAACGCGCTTGAATTTCAAGATAGCTTTTTTATACATATTCAGAATCTGATTGGTTCTATGAAACTTGCATTGTTCCTAAATCCATAAACCAAATTGAGAGTGAAAAACAGAAGAAAAAAAATAGGTACACAAGCTCATGATGATGATAGATCAAGACTTGTTTATCGTAAAGTGGCATCAATGTATTGTGTAAATTGTTTTTTCTAGAGTGGTTCTCAAATTTAAATTTATATATTATATTATTAATTTCTATTAAATTAGTGACTATATTTGTATTGATTGAATGTATAAATATGTACAATTACCTTTTTAAGTAATTGGTTTTTCATCTTGAAATTAAGAAAACTTATTTTATAATTACAAGTACAATCTATTATACTAAACATATCCATTGTTTTTTTGATTGTTTCCTCATTCTAAATAACACATCTAAACTGAGTTCTTAGGCGGCACAAAACACAAATATGTATATCTTGGTTGTAGAGAAAGATGAAGTTGAGAAAGAGGAGAACATAATGAATGGGTTGTACAACTTTACAATTTATTCTTCCCTATCCCCATAATTATACTTACCAATAAGGAAAAAATGACACAGAGGGCTTTGATGACTTGCTATTTTAATCCATTGATGACTAGCAAAACATAGAAGTAACATTAATTTCTATTATCAAAAGTTTAAGAAGCAGAATTTTTTGTACAAATATATATCCAATTTTTTGGTTTTGCCCAATTTTGTGTCACAATTTGTAGCTCCTTTTTGTGTTTTCTATTGCTAAGAAATTGGCACATGTAATGATATTTTGGCAACTACTTATAAAACAATTATTTTGTTAGTTGTAGTCTATGTTGCACGGAAACGTGGTTTAGTTGGAGTTTCGGCGTTTCCGAGACGTTTCAGAAACGAAAGCGATGGGAAACTCAATAAAAACGTTTTGGGCAAGTTTCTACAATAACCAGAAATTTGGAAATGTTTCCTAATAGGAAACGCGTATCCACTCCAAAAAATCAAACCCTAATGTAACATGAAATCCAACAACAACTAAAAGTTAGAGCATACAAATCGTCAGCCCTGCTAGTCAGTCTACCACAAGCAGGTTGCAAACCTTGATTATATTTCCCACCAATTCTCATTGAACCGTGATTGCAATAGTCAGTTCTAGGATTGTGACAAGTGAAAACTTCTTCAGGAGGACAAGCCACAGCCAGTAATATCCAAGTAATCCAACGCAAACCTTGATTATATTTTTTTCCTTTCAATTTTGATTATGAAAGTTTTAGATTCTTTTATTATTAAGAAACTTTCAAATTATACTATAAATGTTATAGATGTTTTTAAATACATTCTTATATTTTAAATATTTACAAAGATATATATATATATTTATTATTTACACATTTCCCCAAGTTTCCGTTTCCTGTATTTTTTAAAATTGACGTTTCTCGTTCCCGTTTCTGTTTCAGTTTTCGTTTCCTTTTCCGTTTCCGTGCTACATATGTTGTAGTAATGTGATGAACTAGTAACAAAAATGGAAAGAACAAACACCAGTTTAATACTCGTCAAAGCTATCTGAACTTACTTCTGATTACATGATAAGGTTTCTCTATCGTCTTTGAATCGGCATGCTGTGGCAACACGGGCAGATGTTGGTACTCCTAAAGCGGAGTGCCTCAAGAAGCATTTCTCATCAATCTTTCCAGAGTGCTGCACAGAAGCTAAAGTACTATTATATGATGCATCGTCTGAAGAAGAGATCTTGTCTGGCCATCCAGACTTCGTTTTGGATTGCATTGATAACATTGACACCAAGGTACATCTCATTGCTTTTATAAGATTTCTCTGCCATTGCTTTTATAATATTTAGCGTTTAATATATGCAACTCACGACTTCTACAATCTGTTTGAGACAGATACCTTATGTGACTAACCACATATTTGTTCTTGACAAAACATCCATCAATCGTAGTTTAACATTTCATGCCTCACATAGATTTCAGTTTCAACAATTTCAACTTTTAAGTGATTCATTTTATATGGTATAGGTCGCACTTCTTGCTGCATGTGTGCGTAGGGGTTTAAAGGTTTTATCCGCTACTGGAGCTGGTGCTAGAGCTGATCCAACAAGAATACGTGTTGCTGACATAAGGGAATCAACAAATGATCCATTATCTCGAGCTGTAATGCTTCTATCTATTTGACCATCACTATCATTACTGTTACTTTTTATATACAAATTTTTCATAAAAATCGAATGTTGAGATATTTTATTATAAATAATAAGTTTGACTAACACATTGATTTTTATGATGATAAAACACATTAATTTTTAGGATGACTTTATGATCAATAAATATGATAATTATGCTCCTGAATTTTTTTTTTCCTTGCAAACTGAATTTGGGCATGTTAAAACTCAAGTTTCTTTTCATACATATGTTAAACTCAGTTGCATCTGGTTGCATAATGTTTCTTCTAATGCATATTCAATCTCCTAGGTAAGATATCGACTGAGGAAAGATTATGGCATCGAGAGTGGCATCCCTGTTGTTTTCTCTCAAGAAAAACCTAAGGCCAAGTTGCTTCCATTTAAGGGACCTGGTGGAGGAGAAGAAAATCCTTCTGATTATCAAGTAAGAATGTTCGGTTTTTTGATTAATTTCAATCATTTAGCACTTTTTCATTAGTAATATTGATTTTTGAAAGTAGTTGTGCTTTAGCTCATTAATTGAATCAAATGCTTAAAATTAAATAACTCATTAAATCAATAGCTGCCTGTTGGCTTTCTAAAAGCTGTCACTGGACATGCTAATTATTTCTTTGGTATCAGATAGTCCCTGGCTTTAGGGTGCGGATAATTCCTGTTCTAGGTACCATACCAGCAATATTTGGACAGGTCATGGCCTCCTATGTCGTGACACAACTCGCGGGGTTGGAAGTCCATACAGAGCCTGTGGTTAATTTAGGTTTGGAACATTATGAAGTGCTTCATCAACGCCTTGTCGAGCATGAGGAATCATTGTATGGTTCATCCATGCAAGTCCAGGTAAAGACACCTCTTTCCAATAATGTGTGGTGAACCGATGTTTTCTAGTTTTATATATATATAGGGGAGGGTTCAACTTACTCCAAGAGTAAGTGTTTTTAACTGATTCTTGATGCTCACCATTCATTGCATTTGAATTTAATGATGAGGATTAGATTCAAAAAAATAAGTTACGTCAACCATTATATCAAAATACAATGGATGGTGGAGATCATGAGTAAGTTCAAAAAATTTACTCTTGGAATAAGTTGAGCCCTCCACATATTATATATATATATATATATATATTCCCTTCTCTGGTTTTGACGTTGGTATTACAAGTTCCATCTAATGTTTGGCCAAATTCATATGCAAGCTTTGAATTATTTAAAATTGTTCAATGTTCAATGTCTTGTCAAAAGTCACTTTTGTGAGTACTTCAAACAAATTTATGTGAAACACAATATTCTAATGACTTGCTATGTATGCCTCAGCATTGTAGAAGAAATAGAAAAGAAAGATGGAGATTATTAGTTGGTCTTGTACATTATGGCTTTGGAGTGGTTTGAAATGTTGAGATTTAGATGAATTGGTGGTAAAGAGATGGCCACAGCAGTGGCACACTTATTTTTGCTGGTCTTTTTATCTACAATTTAAGTTGAACAATACAAGATTATTTTTCATAAACTGGTAACATATGATGTTCTTGAAGAGAAATTTAATTTGAAGAATCTTTTAGCAAATATGGCAAGAAGTTATATGAATCCTTGGGGCTGGAAATAATGTTGTGCTCAAGAAGTAATAGAAGTGAAGGGAATAAGAGGAGGTAATGGAAGTAAAAATTTGATAGAAACAAAGTTGAAGGAAAACAAAATCAGATCTTGATATAGAAGACGCAGATACTTATGTTGAAAAGAAATATTATTTTGTCTGATCAACAGAACAAAAATATAGTTTAAATGCAGATTTTGTCTAATAACTTATGAATAGGTGCTTATAGCATATAATGTATAGAGGATAAAATGATTCCAAAGTATGAACCATATCCATACAAAGTGAATAATGAAGTTCATAAATTGAGAGGCCAAACATGATCTCTATTAGATATTAAATTTTAATACTTTATCAGTTAGCCAAACATTTCCTCTGTACCATTTTGCATTATGTTAAAAAAGCATATTTAGTGACATTGTATGATTGCATGATTGTTCTGCTGTAGATGTGTTGGTTAGATTTTGTTACTTGAGAACTGATAAAGTACTATTGTTTTCTTTTTCTGGTCCAAAGATAAATACTATTGTTGAAATTGTTGAGTTGCCAATATCTGATATATGCATTTGGTATGAATGGCAAAATTTAACAAATAGACAAGGATTTCTTATCTTAAGGTATATTGTTGCTTGTTGATTGGAATGTGTTACTTTTGGGTTATTGATGATCCACTTTCTGCCAGGTTAGTTTCTTTGTTTGAAGTGCATTATCAATTGTTCGTTATCTTTTTCCGTAGGTTGATGCCGAGGAAGTAATGTACATTGTTAAAGAACTGTGGCATGGAAGAAGTGCCAGGGAACAATATGCAAAAAATGATGGTCGAGGAATGTGGAGATCTGTTAATGATTTAATGCTTGTCAGGTATAAGTTTCTTTAACTGCATTTACCTTTATCAATCATTATTTGATCTTCCCAAAATTGAGGAGCAATAGTATTTGTTCTTATTATATAGTTTTGGTTTATTGCAACTGAAAGCTTCTTTATTGTTTAATTTTGCGCACTTAACCCCTTAAACAGATATCGCTGCATTTTGCATCCTTTTTACTATTAATTTGTTCATCCCAAACACTTATTTTAAGTGACATATAACATAAATGTAATGATGTGTGGCCATTTTGTCGTTTTCTTTTGTACAATACTTCACTAGACATAATGATGTGTCAAATAAATAAGATGCATTCAGCAAATTTGACACGGTGGATTCCGTGCAGTTGAACACACATCCCCGTGCCACTATTCTTGCTGGTCACACTCTAGTTCATGACCACCTTCACAATCTTCCCACCGTCTTTCAACCATTCATCTTCTCACTCTCTCCCTCCCTTTTGAACCTCACCACTGGCTCCACAATCGTGATGTTATAGATGCATTCATAGGGAGTCAATGTGCAAGGGTGATGCTGCATACATACCAAGTATGTAAGTTATCCAGAAAATTAAGAATTTGTAATGCTTTTCTAGCAATTTTTTTTAAATTTGTTTTTCTAGTTTATACAAATAAGAGATCTTGTATAGTTTAGGATTTCTCAATTGGCATTGCTAGTCTTGTATAAATAAAAATTTGATGAATAGAAGAAGACTAGCATAGTTATTCTATGGACATTAATCTTGTGGGAGAGAGCTCGTTAAGGACATCTCCCAATCTCAAGAATCCATAAAGTTTTCCAAAAAGGGAAGATATGCAAATAGAAGGCAAAATAAGCGGTCTCTCCACGTTGTGGTGTACGAGGACCTTTAAATGATGTTACTATTTTGTGGTAAGTAGTGTTGAATAAGGCTCTTTAATAGACTTATGTTCGAATTGGTAAATGAGTCCATTACTAGAGATCTGATTGATTATATGCAAATCATGTTAAAATTATCTTTATCAATATCTGGAACCATAGAAGTATCTTGAAGTGATATAAGCATGTCCCTGAACTAGGTTCCATTATCTAAACACCAAAAAAGTACTCCATTCCCTTTCTATAACCTGTTTGGGTGACTGTCAGAATAAGTTCGCTAAAACTTGTTTCAGCATGGTATTTGATTAGATATTTGTTTGGTTTCTGTTTTAACTAGCATTGAGTTGAAAATTTATGTCTTCTACATACCACAGGTTTTTAATTGAAAGCATGTTTTTATGTGGGAATGAGTATCTTTTTGCCATATTTGATTAGTTATTTATTTTGTAGAATCTCTAATTATGAATTTACTTTCTCGACAGAGCAGAATATAATGTTGAGTTGTAGGGATTCAGAGGAGTTATTTTGGTTCTGTACTATTAAGCAATTTTTAGGAAGTTCAGAATGAATCATTATTGATAAATGGATTATTTGCACGACTATTTGACAATATTCTGTCAGATTAATGCATTTTATAATTGTATGGTTTGGTAATTCATAAAGCTCAGTGCAGATCTTTTTACCTGGATTATGCCATAAAGATGGAAGGCCGTGAGGAATGTTAAAAACCATTCCATTTCTCACTCACCTTCAACACTTCCTTAGTGATAGGTCTATTTTATTACTTTTGTATTCACTTTGAAGAGAAAAAAATAATGGAGAGAAAAAAGAACTTAGAGTGAATAAAAAATTAGTGATTGTTGAAGGGGAGTGAAAGGGTAGTGTTGCTAGCATTCTTCTGAACATTTGGTGTCTCCAAGCTTAATTGGTGTCTCGAATGGCAATTGTGTAATCATATTTTTGCCTTCTATTTCTCTCATCAGGTGGGACAAGGAAAAGCCAGCATCTGTCTCAAACTTAATTCTGCTGAAATTTAGTGAGGTATCTTTTACAATCTAGCTAATAATGGAGTCTTAGCTACTCTTGGAAGTTGAAAACAAGTAAAAATATTGCTCTTCATAAATGCTATCTTGGCCTAGTTGTCGTTTTACATAAAATTATATAAACATTTGTTTCTGTTGAACCGGGGATACTAACACGTCTTATCAGGCGAGTGAACATGAGTTGAGGATGCTTGACGACATTAAGAAAGAGGAACCTGATTTTTACGAGAGGGTCACTTCTGTACTAAAACGGGCAGAGTTGGATTTTGGTTTATAAGCTCTTTTCCTCACCTCTTCTGTATGAGTACTGGCTGCGTTGGGAATGTGATATGGTGTCTTCTTTTTTGTTTTTCTTTATGCACGACATCTATGTATGTTATTTTATGTGGCATAGTTTCTTTAGTGGAAATACAAGAAGTGCATGCGATATGGTGTCTTCTTTTTTGTTTTTCTTTATGGACAACATCTATATATGTTATTTTATTTGGAATAGTTTATTTAGTGGAAATGCAACAAGCGCTTACTTTATAAGTAGGAGCGGCAATTTTTTATATGATACGACTTGATACAAAGTTAATTGAGTGATTAAAACAGGCCAACAAGTTTAACATAGTTACAAATTGTTTGTCATATTTAACACAGCATTTGCTATATATATTTAAATGTTGGTTATGTATTTAATATGGAAAATCTCTTTTTACCCAACTGCGTGTGCACGAAAATAATGAAAAAATATTTTCCTTAAAGGACATTTTCGGTATATTGTAAAATATAAATACGGCATTTAAGGGAATTGACTAAGGGTAAAATTGATATTTTTGCGCATTTCCAAAACAGCAGCATACGTCAAAAAACATTATTGCACAGTGAATCGAAAATCTCCGTCTCCGCCGTCACTCGTCATGCAACTGATGTTGCAAGGTGAACTTTTCACTTCTGATTTTCCCCACCCTGCATGTTTGAACTTGTGAACTGTGCATCGTAGTTCCCACACTGCAATTTCAGCCAGTGAAGGTTGTATTGAACTGGAGACAAGAAGGAGAAATAGGATTGTGCTGGGTTGGAGATTGATGGATCTTAACATACAGGAAAACGCTGAACTCTCCGAATTGGAACAAGTAAGTAGCCAAATTCAATGAATTTCTGATATGTGGAAACTTAACCTGATGTGTAGTGATATTTTAGCAATTCATGTTTATCTGATCTGTTGGGAATGGTTAGTGGGAGATTGATTGTTAGAATTCACCACGATGGTGAAATAATTAATGAACCTGAGTTGGATTACAAAGGTCGGTCGGGTTTGTGAGGTCTGTCTCTACATTGGGTTGTTTTCAATTATAAGTGTACATGCATGTATAGCAGATGTAGCTGGATTAATAAGGTAAATAGGGTGTATCTGAAACACTATAGGTGGAACGGTGAAGTACTCGATGATGAAAGCATGACACATGTAGTTATGGTTGTAGCTGCGGATGACATTGTTCAGGTTTATTTATCTATGTTGTTGCCCTAAAACTCGAACAACAATAAAAGAAAATATAGGAGAACTCGAATGGCACTTTCAAACCTGCAAATTCGAACAACAATAAAAGAAAATACACTAACAGAGAACTTGAATGACACTTCCAAACCTGTAAACACAAAATACGATGAGGTTGGGTTGCTCTCTGAGAAAATTCTCGATGCTCAAGTCAGTAAATATTTTGACAGAGTATTAGTGTGAATAGTGAATAACACATACCTCGAGATGTTGCCCCCGATGTCTATTTATAGAGTGGTGAGTTAACATTTCGTAACATTCCTTTTTAATGATGATTGTAAGTTTCCGTTACAATCTCAACATTAAATATATTTAATGGACATTTTTACTCATGTCATATTAATTAATCCACATATTTTTTTTTCGAATTTTCCGAAAATAAGAGTAATTTTGGCATATTTTCAAGTGGGCTTGGGCTTCATCTTGAAATTATTCAAAGTGGGGCCTTTTTGAGTTTGTCTCCTCAAGTAGGGAGTGTTTTGACTATTTTACAGGGTTACAGGAACTTTGCGTGCTATTTTCTGAGTCATCATTGAGTTGTCTCAGGGTCTGATTTTTTCCCCCAGAATCGATCCTTTCTTCCTGTTTTTGTTCTTGAATTTGTTTATTGCTGCCTCGATTTACTTCCTTTTATGTTGCCTTCCTGATTTAATTCCATGATTCATGTAAATCATGGAAGGATTTCCTGTAATCCGGCCTTTAATATCTTGATTTTATTGCCAATTTCAAGTTAATCTATAGCAAATTCACTGTCCCCTTTCAACTCTCACTTTTTCATACTCATACCGCCGCTCTTCTTTCTCTTTGCCCAATTTTCTTGTCACAAAGATTTGGTCTCCTCTCCTCTCTCCCTTCTCCTTCTTTTCTTTTATTCTTTCATTTCTGCACTTGATGCTCCTTCTTCTTTGGTTCGATCCAATGTTGCTTGCGTTTCTATTTTTTTTCCAATGACTGTTTTGGGTGATATGCATTGGCAACGACATAGGTGGCTTGTGGCGGAGGCAAGTCCGGTTTTCGGTGAAGACGAGTCAGACGTTCTCTCGTTGAAACAAATTCTTTGTTCGAAATGACACGGTGTGTGTAGTGTCTGAAGTGATGTGCCGTGTGACTGGACTAGACGACGCAGTTCGAGGTCCAAGACATTAGTGGAGCAACGTGCCACTCAAACCAGTCAAGGAGGGACGTGCAGTTCGAGGCCTTAGATATCAACGAAACTACATGTTGTTCGAACCACTCAAGAAACGATCGTGATATCTGATCAAACGATGTCGTTCAAGGCATTCCGAAAGCGTCTGGTCGTTTCGTCATCTGGACGACGAGTCGCCTGCTGGTTTGATGAAAGACAACCGATCGCGCACAAAATTGTTGAACATGTCATCCTACTCCTTCAGACAACCTGTAGCGTGCCTGGACCAATCTTGTGCTCCTGCCTACTCGTGTTATGTCGTTTGACCATGCGACTGCTGGACTAGACCCCTCTGCGTGAATTGTCGTTTGCTTATGTTTAACCTTTTTTGCTCATGTTTAACCTTTTTTTTTTCGCAGGTCTCTATAAGGTTAATTCTGGTCTTAGTAGCTAGTTTGGACTTTGAGTTGCATCAGATGGCTATGAATAATGTGTTCCTCAATGGGGATTGGATGAAGAAATCTATATGGTTTAACTTGAAGGATTCGTAATGTCGGACAACAAACATAAGATTTGCCAATTGAACAGATCAATCTATGGCCTAAAACAGTCTTTTAGGCAATAATACATTTGTTTCCACAAAGCGATAGTCTCGTTCGATTTTGAGGTAATCGATGAGGACGCCTAAATCAAATGTGTGAATGATAAGTTCATCATCCTGACCTTGTATGTCGACAACATACTGTTGGCTAGGAATGATCTATCTTTCATCGTAAATATTAAGAATTGGTGGTTGTCCAATTTTGTGATAAAAGACATGGGTGAAGTATAATACATTTCGGAGTTAAGATTTCGAGAGATCGATCAAGGAGGTTATTGACACTTTCTCAAAAGACCAATTTTAACAAAATCCTTCAAAGATTTAATATGTAAAATTGCAAACTCGTAGATACCTCAATTGCAAAAGGTGAGTCTCTTGACAAAGGAATGTGTCTACAAATGCCGCAGAAGACTGAAGACAAGAAAATAGTTCCACAGAGGAGTGCTATTGGAAGCATTATGTATGCAATGCTATGCACTATACTTGACAACAACTTTGCTATTAGTTTAGTAAGCCGATATCAATCCAATCCCTGGGAAACGACATTGGAAAGCAGTGAAAATGATACTAAGATACTTAAGAAAAACTTCAAGTTAGAGCATCACCAACAATCTCTCTATTTGGAGAGCTAAAATATATTATTTAATTCAATTTTTTCTACTATTTATCTTGAACTTTGAACTTGATCTACTTTTCCTTCTCAATAATTAATATATTTTATTTCCAAATTAATATGGAGAAAATCTTCACTCCTCACTCTATTTTTTAATTTGAAAATAAAATATTATTTATTGAAAAGGAAAAGTATATCAAGTTCAAATTTCAAAATAAATTTAGAACAAAATTGAATTAAATATAATATTATAGGGAGCCACAACAATGAGTCTGTCGGGATGCTCTTACACACTGTGTTATCAAGAAAATGATCTTCTTTTGGCTCTCCACGCCACACAATGGTCAAATGAACTTCTTTTGGCTATAAATAGCCTTATACCATAGAAGAACACAATACTTTGAACAGGTTTGAATAAACACTCACATAGAAGAGTACATATCCTTGAGAAAAGCCTTCAAATACTTACTGCTCACATCTTTACTCTCTGCTCATTGCTCTTGTTCATTGTCTACACACTCACCCTTGTTCTTATTACTTGAAAACACATTTGAGGTGATGTGAAAATCATTGTACTGAGTTTGTTCATGTTGTAACTCATTGTACTTCATCATTTGTGTGAGTTAAGTATAGGTTCTCTAGTTTAGCCTGTGAAAAGCTGGAAGTGTTGTAAAGTTTGCTACTTGAACCCATGAAAAATTAGCGGGTGTAATGGTTTTCTAGTTACAGCTATGAAAAACTAAAAGGTGTAAAGGTTGCTTGTGATCCTCGAAAAACAAGAATTGTACAAAGGTTTTCCTCCACTCAAAAGTGAGGAGATAGTGAATTCTAAACTCTCGAGCGCGGTTTGAAGAGTGGACGTAAGTCAAGAAGGACCAAGCCACTATAAATCAACGGCTTGAATCTCTCTTCCATTAAATCTTTTACATTCATTGATTTCTTGCTTTTATACTGAGTTATTTATATTGTGTGTGAATTGGTTATATGTATTTTGCTTGAAAAGAATTCTGAAAAAGTTTGTAAAATTTCATAGAAATCCAATTCATCCCCTCCCTCTTGGATTGGCATCTTGGGACAATAAGAATGCCTACCATCTTGCTTGTGTTGCAAGATGAAGACATATAGTTAATTTGTAAAATACACCATGGATAGAGGATCCATGTTAGATTACTAAGTAATCAATGTTGAGTGCCTAAGTAGGCTTAGCATAATTCCATCTTAAAATCAGAGGTAGTCCTGGAAAGAAATAGACTAAGTTAGAATGCTTCGGTGCGCCTTGACCGAAGCCTTTGCATGGTGTTTATAGAGTAAACATGCCTTCTTTGAGGAAGGAAAGAATGCCATGACACATGATGTACCTGTGCGTAATACAACCAAGGGAAAGGAATTTTTTTTTCACAAGATGATGTCAAATTATCTAGTTTGAGGCCCCGAAGTGAACAAGAGGTTCTCTACTTTCGACCCTTAGAACTCTTAACACGTACTTGAAGTATGACTTGGTGTGGTTACTTTAGTGTGTTGCCGAAAAGTTATGTGTGATTCGACTAGACTAGGCATGCTAGGTACACATACTGATTCATGATAGATTGCATGGTGTAGGAGAGGAAGACTCTTTTCTTAATATGTTCACAAAGTTTCGTGACTCGTTGGGCGTATGTTACAGTTTTTTGGTGAAACATAATAGTGAACACGAATTAAGCTTTTAAGAAATCATTAAGTTTTGAAAGCGGCGATTGTGAAAATTGCACTGGGGTAAGGGCATATCATAAATGAAACAAAGCTTATGTGTGAAGCTTTGACTATTGGAAACAAATTCTGAGAACTGTTGTATATCCTTAACCAGTGCACAATGTTATAGCTCTCATTGTATGCTGGTCGCGTTGCCCATTTGTCATATGACAGATTGGGTATGGAGTTTGATGAATGTGTATTCATTTGAGTATCATGATGGATATGCTTCATCATATGCAAGTGGGAGATATTGGAGAAATGGGTCCGCCCATGCTGGAACATGGATGGAACCCAAACCTGAATTGGTTGAATATCAATTAGGTTGGTTATCAAATAGGTTTTGATTGAACCATTCCTAGTTGGATTAGGAGTTAGGTTCCTAATTGGATTAGGAAACCCTAACTCAGTCAGTATAAATACTGCCTTTAAAAAAACCCTAAGATAGATTTTACAAAACTTATAGTACAAAAAAAAAGAACTCTCTCTCTCTCACACTCACTTCGTTGTCGGCCTTGGTGGAAGGAAATAGAGGATTTTTTTTCTTGCATATGGTAGGAAATACTGCATAGATTCGTCTGGTAGTTCTTGGGTTGCGGGTATACTCCACATTTCCATCGCATATGTGATCTGTGGTTCATGGAAACTAGCAATTGTTGGGTTTTTTATGCGAATAAACAACATCAAACGCAACAGAACAACCAATAATATCACACAAGAAACATCCAGAAACACTGTATGTAATCATAATTAATTGAAGTGGTCGAATATATGTACCTTAAAAAACTTTGCCGAATTGCTTTTCTCTAAAAGCAAGGTATTGCCGATTTGGTTTCTCCTCCTCCTTTGTTTGTGTTAAGCCGAATGCAATTGACAATAGGAACTGCCAAAAGACGACTCCCCCTACTCTCTCACATACACAAGATCATTGATT
>CAODLS011629442.1:0-10762 GCA_948243855.1 Flueggea neowawraea
TGAAATCTTTAGCGTAACAGAAGAATTCAAAGGGTAAATGAGCTCATAGGCCTTTGGTTTTGGAGTCAAATCTAACATTAAAGGATTGACATAGTTCGTTTTTTCGGCAGAGCAAATAAAATGAACTTATCAAAAAATTAAAACAAAAAAGTGAGTATATGACGGATTCGTTACCTTGGAGTTGGAGAGTCGACAATGTTTCAGAACTGGCAAGTCCAAGACCATACAAGGACAAAAACTCAAGTGACGCCACTCTACCAATGCTTTCAAAGATGATACTCGTGAGATTGGTGTTCTGACTCGAACCCATTTCTTCAGACATGTCCACAAAATTAATACCAATTTGTGAAAAAAGAACAAAACACAACATACACAATATATATATATATATACCTCAAATAAACACACCAGATTTATAAAAACAAATCTAAGAATTGTGCAACTGTGATGGTAAAAATTTTAATATTGTTACCTTGAATGTGCTTCTCATCAAATCCGCAAGATAAAGTCTTAAGAGAAGGCAGTGCTTCAAGGCTGAGAAACAAATTGTTATCGACAACGGAACCGTCGAGGTATAATTCTTCCACATTTGTGAAGCTATGTAGTTCTATTTCACATAATACCATTTTAGTGAAGCACTATGAATCTAAAAGATAAACGTTTACTAACTACAATGATATTTTTTTTTTGTAAATTCTCAAAACTGATATATTTTTTGATAAGTCATTTTTGCTTCTATTAAGAATTGAATCCACAACTCCTTGGCAGTATCAATGAGCTTGAAGCTCATTGGACAAAATTGGTATGTAATAATTTGACTAAATTTAATTTTTGATTAAATAAGTCAAAAATAAATAATTTCTAAAGACGTAATTACCATCACAATTACCTTGATAAAATGTGTTCCCTGTCAAATTAATCGACCCTGCATAAAGGGTCTTCAAGTATGGGAACACTCTGATATCTGCAATTTAAAATTAAAAAATTACAACTGATTGATTTTGAGTATGTTTTATTTTAATAGATTTAGTAGATTATATAGTAAAAAATTAAAAAATACTTTTCTAAAATAATAATACACTGAACACAAAAAGAAATTGCAGTATAAAATGACTTTACTGGAAATAAACATGCGAGAAACCAAGTATAGTTTTAGGAAATATTTATCGACTATGATTCTTTGAATTTGTGTAGTGAACCATAAACCAAGTATATTATTTTTTCTAAAATAATTGAATATTACCTTCAACATATATAGTTCCTTTCAAGCTATTTTGACTTAAATTTAATGATTTTAAAGATGACAAACCACCTATAGATGATAAAATGCTGCTGTTGAAGAAGTTATGAGATAAACCGAGATATTCCAAGCTGTTCAATCCTTCTAATCTTTCAAAACCTGCAAGTAAGAAGAGAAATATAATTAATTAACAAATGCTTAAATTAAATCACATATATGCGTAAGGTATTGATTCAGAATCTTGTATGTTAAACCGAGTGAAATTTATTTGTGGAGTGATCCACCCTTAGACAAAAAAAAAAATATACAAGTGTTCATTATGAAGAAATTCATGAAAGAAGCCAGAGGGGAAAAAATGGTGTTGATCACGTTTCAATTTAAAAAAGAATCAAAATTTAATCATGTTCTTGTTTTCCAATGAAAAAGAGGAAGGGGTCTGTTACTAAATGTTTGAAGAGTCACAGCTGACTCACATCAGCCAAGGCTCCTCATTGCAGCCCTACCACTAAGATAGAGTTGGCAAGCACTCAAACAAGTGCATCCGAATCCGTCCTTGTAATGAAGCAACTTGTGTCTTTCAGGCTTGAACTCGGGTCTCACGAATAGTAAAAACATGCCATACTACCTCGACTATCACCCACGGTGGTAATGTACTTTACAATTAGGTGAATAGAATAGATTGATAAGAAAAAATAGGTGAATGGAAGAGACAAACCTTCATTTGGGAGATAGCCAACTAATCCATTGAAACCCAAGTCAAGAAAACTGAGCAGTTTAAAGGGAAGAAACAGAGAGGCATTTAGGTAACACCCTGACCAACATCTTGCAAATGCAGTACCCCAAAGGCGAAGGTGGGTAACTCTTCTAGTATACGCGTCACACTTAACTATATTCCACTCGCAGCAATTCCCATCGTTTTCATTTAAGTTATTAGAATAACCGAAAAAGGCTTGGAGTTGTAAAAGAGCAAGTCTTTCTTCCTCTAAACAAGCATGGCAGCACCATACTTGTAGTAGAACAAACAAAAATGATGGATGCTTTAGCTCCATCATAACTGCCAAATTGAATTGGGCAACAAGACAGGTTTGAGATTTTATAACCTTAACCCTCCAGCGTGTCTTCTTGCTAATCGCAATCAACGAGTGAAGAATTGGGAGGTGAAAAGCCCCTTAAGTCAATATTCTGCAAATTGTGATATGTACGTGTTGTTTGGGTTCATTAATTATTTGCTTAAATTTTCTTTTGGGAAGTTTGTCTTAATTTTCAAAACTTGGAAAACAATGTTTTAGTCAGATTTTCTATGTGTTCACATTTGACCAGCCGTGTTGTTTGGGTTCAATAAAGTCCCCACTTACGTATATCTACCGTTAGAGTCTCTTGTATTTTCATTCAATCAAAACAAAACACAATTCACGTAATAAAGCGGAAGAAAATAAGATCAAATACCTCCAGTCATTAACAACATTGTAAGTGACTGAATCACCACAGAGTTTGAGAGCTTATAAAACCTATTCTTATTATATGAATTGATGGTGTAGTGTACAACGAGATGGCTTTAGAGACCCACGCTTAGCTCCTTTATATAGGCTTTGTCGATCACAACGCCAGAAACAATCCCATTAATTTTGGATTTAATTGGACTATAATTTCATTTCTTTCCTTAATATGAATGGAAAGATTTCAAATGATTTCTTCAATACAGACCTGAATGAATGATTATGGGCCACACTTATGGTATAGTAAAATTGATTTATACTAAAATCAATCTCTCAAATCATGGTAATTGATGCGGCAAGTGGCTTGCCCGAGTGGTAAGGGCGCCACACCTTGTACCCCTAGGGTCCAGGGTTCGAGTCGCACTCTGGGTGCGTGAGTCTCTTTGGCTCCTCCTCCCCCATAGGGTAAGTTGAGTTTGAGCCCTATCAAAAAAAAATCATGGTAATTGATTTGATTTTAACCAAATCAATTTTACATTAATGGAAGATTTTACATCTACATCTACCTTTTAAATTAACGCTTGTTAAAATCGTTAGATGTAACTCATTGGTATTGGAGTCAATTTCAGTATTAAGTGGTCTTGGGTTGGATTTTCGGTAAAAACAAATAAAATAAGATATAAAGAAATGGTTGTGATGTATAGGATAGTTTAAGATACTTTGTTAATTCATATATATGAAATGATTAAGACATGGCTTTAATGTATTGCAAAAATTGTTTGTGATAATTTGTTGAATTTTTTAGGATAAATTTGAAGGTATATCTTTCTTTTTTTTTTGTTTGTTACAATGCATGGAATGATACAAAGTGAATGAATATTTTCACAAATCACGTTGTTAGTTTGTGTCACAATTTAAAAACTAATGAGATTAGTTTTGGATGAAGTGACTAGCCCAAAATCGCAGTTTTATGTCTTGAAGTATAAATTCTCTTTATTAGTTTAATTTTCTTGCTTCGAAATCATTTGGACAAATACAAATAGTTAAAATGGATGTGAGAGTCATACACCTTACGATTAAGAAAAAAAGAAGCAGCAAATGAAACTTCTTGGAAATGATAGAATTTGTTATTATCTTCGTCAACAAGATACACATATTTTTGTTCTTCTCTGCATGATGATTCTAGAATCTAGATGCTGCCCTTTGGATTCTATAATGGATTTCTTGTTTTACCAGTGTTGACCACACCGATTATATTATTGACATTCGCTTCATCCATACATCGCCTAAGATTTTCCTTTCCGGCTAATTTAGCTAACCTCCGACCTCGTAGTACTACTTAGTTCAGACTGTTCTATCTTCTTGTCTAAGAAATTTGAACTGTACTCAAAAGAGTAATTTGTTGCAGAAGATAAATACGATAGAGATTCATTAATGATAATAAGGTTAAATTTGAATATTCGAAATCTTTATCTTCTTAACCTGTAAGGTATTCCAAGAATTAAAAAATCTTTCTTTGAATACAACTAGTATCATATTGTAGAGATTGTTGTCGTATTACTCAAACAAAGCATAGCATTTCAAACTAATAACTATATTTAAATTAGCAGGCTTCGCATTGACCAATGGAAAGAGGTCAAATGAATATTCTCTCAAATGATACCCAACTGCTGACTCGACTTGATGCAGATGTTTAGATTCTCGGAAGAATCAAGGACAAAACAAAGGTATTTGCGGAATCTGGTATAAAAATGTGAATCAACATATGCATTCCTAATCGATTTCGCAAATACACTTTCCTGCAAGCAACAATGAATATCATTACTCAGAAAGTAGTTTTGATTGCTGTGGCTGGTGCAATATTCACAACTTTCTCAATCCTGACAAATGTGGACTCTGCCTACTGCAACCAAGCATGCCCTGTCAGTCATGCGACACGGGTTGACTATCCTTTCGGATTCTCTGCAGGATGCCCTATCCGTCTCAACTGCACCGAAAATGGAGATATTCTCATTGATGATTTTCGGGTTGACCGAATCACTGATGACAATATCTGGGTCAGGATTCCTCCAGCATGCGACCGTTCAATTGAAACTTTGAGATATCTTTATAGTGATAACTATGCACCGAGCTTGCAGAATGTTCTTGTCTTAGTAAACTGTAGCTTTCCTTCTGCTTCCGTGAATTGTTTGGTCACAAAAAGTGAGCGGAGTGCAATGTTGAGTTCTGGACGTTGTGGAGGTACGAACATTGATGACGTGCGCTGCATATCAGATGCATACAAAGGCGTGTCCGATTTGCTAGAATATGTCGAACAAAAACAGAGCGACGATTGTAGAGTTCTGTTTTCTGGCGCTGCAGTTCAGGTATCAACACCAGAGTTTCAAGTTCTAATGTTGAAGTGGGGTTTACATTCATGCGAATGTACTGCAAATGCAAATTGCCGTGTGGTTCCCTTTCCGAATAGCCAGACTGGATATAAGTGTCAGTGTAGGAAAGGCTTCAAAGGGAATGGATACCAATATTCAGGCAACCCAGGTTGTGAAGAAGGTGAGTGAGCTAAGTTTTCATTCACCCTAATGACTCATCACGTCACTTGTCGTTTCTAAAAATATCTATCGAGTTAACTTAGGCTCCTATTTAGCCTCAAGGGAAAGGCATTTTTTTAGAAGAAAGCGTTTATTAACAAGAGACATATACTCAGGAAAGATGTTGAATGATCATTTGGGAACACTTTTTCCCCGTTAAACATTTCGTTTCAGTCATAGACTCATTATTAAATGGGCCTTCTACATGCGCAAACATGGCGAGTCGCTGACAATGTTGATTTAAAGTTGAAACTTAACCATTTACCAACAATTACAAAATCCTGATGGCAATAGAGACAGTCTGATATTCATTTCAATTATCATATGCTAACTAAATTCTGCTAATAGATGGGCTAGCTGCGTACGTTAAGATCATTATAGTCTCCGCGGCGCTTGCTGGGATTCTGCTAATTTGCCTATTGCTGGTGTCGTACTTGCGGAGAAAGAAAGGTATCTACTGGATAATTTTCTCTTAATTGTAGATTGACTTGTGTGGTATGCAAATATCTCATATTTTCATTACACACCCGTTTTTCTCGTCGTCTAGATTTTGTCAGGTGTAGTTTTAAAGGCAGTATGTTCCTTATAACACGTACAATATGTTCCTTATAACACGTACATTGTATACATTTCAGTTCATTCTAGTGCAGGATTATGCAGAATAAAGCCCAAGAATGTTGGTTCAAACGATAGCCATAGCGAAGATCTTGATTTGCCGTTATTTGACTTGGCCACAATAGCTAAAGCAACGGACAACTTTTCTGCCAACAACAAGCTTGGAGAAGGTGGATTTGGTCCTGTTTATAAGGTACCAAGTAAAATATACTTCCTCCGTCCCATAATAATACGTACTAACCACTTTTCACGAAAATTAAATATAATAGTTTTAGTAGTTAAACTCATTTAATTTCATAAGTTTTTTTATTTATACTCGTTGAATAAATATGTAGGTGATTAATAAATTAGTTGAAAAAAAAGATTAAATAAGGATAATATTATAATTTTGTTAACAATAAATGCAATAAAAAAGTGTCTATATTTTAGAATATTCAAAATTTAAAGTGTGTATATTATTATGGGACGGAGGGAGTACGAGTTATTCTCGCTTTCTTTTTATTCTTTTATGTTTGTCTCTCTTGATGATTAGGCGGTAATTATTCATGTCTGCTCTGGCGCCATTAATCTATAAATTCAACAAATTTGGGATTCAAAATTTTAGTAAAAAAAAATGTAATTCCTCTGCCATCTTTGAGATTTATTAAATTCTGCTATGTGGTCCTTATATTTGGAAACCACCTCATATACTCCCTCTTCTTTTTCGTAAGTCAAATTTAACCGGCACTATAAAAATATATAAAAATAAATAAATAAATCAAAGTACACCCTTATTTAAAACATATGGTAGCCGTCTCTTTATTCTTGCTGCTTTAGTCCCTGCACTTTGGAAAACCATATCATTTGATCCCTCTCATCTTCGTCGTTATTTTCAACCTTTTTTTGACCACGCGTCATCATATTTAAAAACAAAGGACGGGCGGAGGGACCAAATGAGGTAGTTTTTAAATATAAGGACGGCATACGTTAATTCAATAGACCTCAATAACGCAAAAGAAAATTAGTGTAGCTTTCCAGCCAAACCGTTTTGTTCAATGACATCTTAAGTTTTCCGAGTATGCTGTACAGGAACTAGACTTGTTAATTTGCAGGGAATTTTGGAGGGAGGACAGGAAATAGCAACTAAGAGGCTCTCAAAGAGTTCAAAACAAGGCCTTAAAGAGTTCAAGAACGAAGTGATTCTCATTGCGAAACTCCAGCACCGGAATTTAGTCAAACTTTTAGGATGTTGCATCGAAGGAGATGAAAAGATGTTGATCTATGAATACATGCCCAACAACAGCTTGGACTTATTCCTTTTCGGTTCAATTCTTCAACCCTATCATATTAATTATATTGCGAGAGTTCATTTTGCATAATTCGATTTGGAGTGTTTAGTTTGTAGCATATTGTTACAATATATTGCACATTCAACATATTACTATTCTCAAAAGAGGCATCACTCTATATTTTTTCCTTGTGCAAATTTGTATCTACTATTTACCAGTGAATCTACTAAAAACCAAACACCCCAAAAACAAAATCTCACTTCTTTTGCAATTGTGTTGTTTTTTATTCTATCTCATTATCTCAGTTGTAATGCTAACTTGTTTGCTGGTAAATACTGATCAGATTCGATACACAGGGAGACATTCGATTGGGCTAGGCGCAAGCACATCATCAATGGTGTTGTTCGCGGACTAGTATATTTACACCAAGACTCAAGATTGAGGATTATACATAGAGATCTTAAAGCTAGCAATGTTCTACTAGATAAAGAATTGAACCCCAAGATTTCGGATTTTGGATTAGCTAGAAGTTTTGGTGCAGATGAAACAGAAGGAAACACCAGCAAACCTGTTGGAACATAGTAAGGATCTGTTGATTTTTAATTAAATTATCCGGTATTCATATATTTTTAAATATATATCTTACTACATTAACCAGTTGATTTTGTAAATTAATGTTAATTGCAGTGGCTACATGCCCCCAGAATATGTGATGGGTGGACTCTACTCCATAAAATCTGATGTCTTCAGTTTCGGAGTGCTTGTTCTAGAGATTCTATGTGGGAAGAGAAATAGAGGATTCTACCAAGAAGACGACCACCTTAACCTTCTTGGTCATGTAAGTGGTAACTGGTGCTTCAAATTTGGGTGTACTGATTTGCTTTATTATAACTAATCACAATTGAGTAGTTGTGACTTATGTTTTTGGCTATTGTTACCTTAAGTACCAAGTACAGAAGAGTACTTTCCTTTGTTGATAATATGGCTGTCAAATTGTTCAGGCATGGAAACTCTACAAAGAAGGAAGATACTTGGAATTAATTGATGAATCATTAGGAGACTCGTTCAATCAATCAGAAATTCAACGATTATTTCACATAGCACTACTGTGTGTTCAACAATTTCCAAAAGATAGACCAAGTATGCCGGCTGTGGCACTGATGCTCGGCGGTGAAGGCAAGTTGGCGAAGCCTAAACAGCCTGGTTTTTACATCAAAAAAAATGTGCATCATGGCAGTACTTCATCATCAAGCAGCCATCTAGTATACACCATCAACGAGGTCACAATGACTCCTTTACAAGCTCGTTAATTCGTTTAGTATACATTCTTGAGCATGTGAATCCATCAAACCAAAAGTTCTATCTTTGTTGTTTCTTACCTTTGTAATTGTTTCTGATATAAAATGGTTGCCCAAGAGTAGGCCATGCATTCCTACCTCATGGTCTTGGCTAGATGTTGATGACTGCAATCCACATTTTTTCTTCTTTTGTTCTTCATTAAATTAAATTGTTTCATCGCTTAATAGATGCTTCTAACAGACTGTTGTCCACCGGCTATGTTTGAAATGAGGATAAAAGGTTGTGAAATATGGTGATATTTTTTTGAATTCATTAGACATTTTGGACTGTTAATTCAAAGATTAGGCTATTTTTGCTTACTAGACATCTTAGACCATACAAATTATTGAACTGTTGTACTATGAAGGGGACGAGCCAAACTAGTAAATTGTTTATTACTACAGTAATTACAAATTTTCAATAGTAAAAAGCTTGAATCTCCTTAAAGAGAGAGATGTTTGTGTCTCAATCTTATTGACTTTTTGTGCAATTTTCTTATAAATTTACTATTTATTGGAGATTTGAAATATGGAGGTTGTACAAGATGAGGGAGTTAATGTGGTTGCCGATCTCAACAAGCCCTTTAAATTTCACCGAGGCTACTTTAGTAGGTGGAAAAGAAAAGTCATTTTTTATCCAAACCTTCTCAAGGTGGCTTGTTTTTTCACTGAAGAGAGAGAATACTGAGTGCATTAAAATACGCACGCAATATAAAATAGAAGAGTATAATTGTCATTATTATTTGTTAAATTGTCGTTTTGATCAATGTACGATTATTGTGAAAATACTTGCTCATTTGGGTTGGAAAGCTTTCAGCTTAAATATGACATAGATAGTGGTGCTAAGAAGTATGCCAATGTTTGACTTGGGTACTGTTGTTTCTGCAACCAACGGCTTTTCTGATGCCAATAAACTTGGAGAAGGGGGTTTTGGACCAGTTTACGAGGGAACTTCATGACCCAGCATTACATATATTTTTATGCCTTAACATTATGCGAATTGTTTAGTATTGGCTTATCATATCACACCGTTTCTGAACCATTAACAATTTCGGCGTTAAGTCTCTCAACTATTTGTTGTTTATTAATAACCCTAAATTTTGTTTTTGGTAATGGTCCTGACTATTAATGGAAAAAAATGAAAAGTGAGATTACGTTGAGGAACTTAAGATAAAATATGATGTGTTAAGCTATCTAATTAAGCATCGTGGACTTAATCATTTGATAAGCGTGGCTTTGTTTGAGTGATTAATTGCAGGGAATGCTCAAAGATAGACAAGAAATAGCCGTTAAAAGATTTTCAAAGACTTCAAGACAAGGCACAAATGAATTTAAGAATAAAGTCATGCATATTGCTAAGCTTTTCAGCACAAGAATTTGGTGCGGCTTAAAGGATGCTGCATCCAAGGAGAAGAAAAGTTGCTGATCTACGAGTTTATGCCTAAAAAAAGCTTGGACTTCTTTATTTTTGGTTAATCCCTCAAACTCCACTTTTTCCATATTCAAAGGAACTGGAGATAATAGTAAATTTTAGTGTTTGAGCTTAATCAACTGAATTCAATAGACTATATTTGAGAATTAATTGGATCTGTTTGCAGTTATTTGCACTTAAAATTCTTTATTTTTTGTGTTGAGTTAGCTTCTACTTTGTATACATTTACAAGTCATAAAGAAAGGGAAAATTAGATTGACAGATCAAACACAGAGGGCACTACTCAAATGGTCGACATGCTACAACATTGCCAAAGGAATTGCTCGTGGACTCCTTTATCTTCACCATGTTTCAAGACTAACATCTCTAGTTTCCATCCTAGACATGAATTGCATGAACATATCCTCGAAAGGTGGTTTTTTCTCTTGGGTAAGTTGTTAAGGTGGTGGGGGTTGAGTTTGGTGATGGTTTGGTTAGAATAGGGGTCTTGGTTGAAAACCGGGTGGTCTCATAGGTCTAGGTTGGTTGGTGGTGTTAGGGTCCTTCTAAGAAAATTTAGGATGATTTCTCCACCCTGGGTTGTAGGTATTAGAATAAGGGTCATTTTTTGGTTGAGGTCTAGCATATCCTCCAATATAGCTCACTTCCTCCATACCTACTCCCACACTTTGGGCCATCCCGCAAGTCATATCATAGTGCCCCATAACTCCACAAAAACTACATTGTTCTTTCACCAAAGCATTAGCACTAAGCAACATATTCATCTTCTTAGAAAGCTCTGTCATTTGTGCACCAAAATCATTAGGATTAGAAGTAGTTACCTCATGTCCAGTGGCTCTTCGAACT
>CAODLS011629640.1:0-11286 GCA_948243855.1 Flueggea neowawraea
AAAAAGCAAGTTTTTCCCCGAGGTATGGGCCATGTATGAGCAATCAGGATTGTAAAACAAAAAAAATAAAATAAATGATAACAATAACAATTGCTTATGCATATTCCATTCCATGTTCAAAAACCAAGGTACATAAGCAATTAAAAAAATAAAAAAGGGGGCTATGTTATGCGTCAGGAGGAATGCACTATATTAGATCAAGAAGATGCCGCGAAGGAGCTTTCATCAGCAACCTTGTCTTGCAGCATTGCTCGGCCGTCTGTGATCTAGACTCCCAAATCTGGATTTCCTTTTCAAGTAGGGTCGCTTGGCTTGCCGCATTCGTAACCTCTTCTTCTAGCCAATTGGATTTCTTCTATGCTCGAGCTAATTTTCTTGCGAGTTTGGCTTCATATGCACGAACCTCAGCTAATTCAGTAGATAGCCGTTGAATTTCAGCGATGGCAAGTTCCAATTTGGGCTTCAACACATGAGCCTCTTCCCGATTGGCATGTTCAAGTGCTAGAGAGAACTGGGGATGAGCTTGATGATATCTTTTATTTTTGGCTCCGGTGCTCTTAAAGCCTACTTCCCGCATCTCCTCAAAAGTGTGAATAACAATTTCATCTAGATCAGTCGAACAGTTTGCATGAGTAAGTTCGAGGAGACCGGTGGGGGCCTTTGAAAAAAGATTGTCTCAAAAAGTGATCAGATTCACAGAAGTATCTAATAGAGACTCAATAAATGAGGCTGGCGAAAGAGCAAATGCTGCCTCGAATTAGAAAGGTCTCAAAATTGGGGGAGCCAATCCTTCGGCAGAATCTGATGGGTGTCCAATGAACGGCTTGCCACTCTTTTTTAGACGGTCAACTGACTCCTCCTCGACATCTTGCAGGTTCTTGATTAGTTACTTTGCAACCTCTAGGCGTTTTGGAGGCTGCTCCATGACCTCCTGAGGTAGCTCGTTAATATGCTCCTCGATTGCCTGCTGATCCATTTTCGAGATCATCAACACTGCACTAGTTGTTTGCGTCCCTTCACTTGAATCATCGTCAGAAGAAGACTCAGAACTTGAAAGCTTGACAACAACACCCTCCTCTCGACGGATGGAATCTACAATGCAATAATATTAGCACATAAAAAAAGGAGGGGGCAGCAAATGCCGAAGTAATTGAGCACAACTCATTTCAATAAGCCTAGGGTTTTATTGAGAGGAATACAATCTCCATCTCGAGAAGTGGTAGTGACTGCTTCATCCGCCGGTTCAGTTTCATGAGAAGCTGGAGTCACTACTGATTGAGGCCTTTCGACAGGAAAAGTCATCCTTCCGAATGACGAGACCGGTACAATGGCCAGAATGGGCGAACTAGGCGAAATGTGCCCAACCGCTTGAGCCAAGTCCAATTGAAAACTAGTTAAATTCGGATTGGAGCGGGTGGCTTCTCCTTCGGACTTCGACTCAAGAACGGGCAATATGTTACAAAGGTGAAACGTTAGAATCATGAAATTTACGAGTGGAGATAAATCGACAAGCACTCATGGTTTCCTGCAATTGTTGGTCCTTATCAACTTGAGGATGAACTACCACTGGCCATTTTCCCTTTTCTTCGGGAGCCAATCAAGAGGACCTCGAAGATCGTACCACTGAACGGGGAGTGACGCGTAGAGCCTCTGAGCGAGGAACAACTCCCAAAGCACTACCTGGGGAAGCTGGAAAAGAAATGGTCAAGTCTTAAGAGCCTTAGAAAGCTAGCAAAGGCACAACAAGAAATGTTTACTTGTGAGCGGCTTTTGTGGCCTTAGAGAATAACTGGAGCATATGGTCACTGGATCCTCCCGAAACTTAGCAGCAGAAAAGGGGCAGAGGTAGGATCTTCATGAGGACAGAGTCTCTTACTTGGAGAGGAGTTGTCACGAGTATCCTTTGAAGCTCGTGTCTCTCCTCGATCAGGAGACCTCTCACGCCGCCGAGACCCTTTAGATTTCGACTTCTGCTCAGCAGTTTGCTTATATTGCTTGAAAATTGCGTCCCAAGCATCCTTTAGGAGACTTGACTTAACTAACATAAAAAATATTTTTTCGGTCAAAAAGGGCAAGGTGTGGTCTAAATTTCAATGAAATTATACCTTGTCGTTCGATAACGACACTTAATCGAGACAAACCTAAGGTGCTAAATTTGTTCCAGTATGGCTCCCGTATGGTACGAAAGGCACGATTCACCCCCACACATGGGATGATCATCTCAGGAAATGAGACTTCCCTGAGAGCTTTCTTCTAGTTATCCTCCTGAAGGATAATCGCCCCCCAAGCTTTGTCCTCCCTTTTTTTATAGGGCTGATTGATGGTCCATATAAATGGATACGGCACCGATTGGACCAACCCGAATTACCGACTACAGAGGTTGGGTGTGTATTGTTCGGCATGAGCATGGAAAAAAATGTTATTGGCCGATGATGAGCCCGATAGTGAGGGAAGGTCACGAACGGCCAAGATCGAATGACAAACCAACAAATCTCCCGCGGCATTCGAGTGGTTGAAAAGGCTCGACGAGTACGGATTCAAGCCTTGTGATTTGAGAGGGTGGAAGGGACACCATTCAGCAAGAGTTTCTCGCTGACGCACCAAGTCTTTATTCGCAAGATATGCGATGTACTCTTCAACAACAATTAGCAGTGGGGTTTTTTCCCTTCTGTTTGTTGATAGTTGTGTCGTTGTTTGGGAAATATGCCTCCCCCCAAAGTTGCACTAACTAATATGACAAAATGGAAATGGATGACTTTTCATAAACAATAGTCAAAAGACAAAAGTACGCACATGCAAGGACAATGGGCCCTATTTCAACGACCGCATCATTTTCTGTCCATTTGGCAAGGATCACGACCCATAAAAGCATGCCTATGATGGGTCATTTTGATTTGGTGGCAGCAACGAACTTGCAGAGGATATAAAGGTAGAAATCGATCAGCTCCTCTCGAGGAATCTTCTCCCCATCGGGAACCTCTGAAATAGCCACAGGAATCAAGGCACCATAGGAAGCTGCAAGCTTATGTTTCTGACTCGACAAGTACTCCTTCATAATGGCGTTGTGTTCATCGGTGGCCTTTAACGGAAGAGGGAATCCAGCGAGACAAACTCCATATATGGCCAACACATCACACATGGTGATTGTCATAAAACCCTTTGGAAATTGAAATTGGTTCACGGATGGATTCCAAAAACCAGTGAGGGTCGCAATGAAGGACCGATTCAAATTGAGGATTTGGGTGGAAAGTTTCACCAATTTTTTGAGATCCATCGATTCCCAAGATTTCTCCATGAAGGCGGACAACTGAGTGTTTACCCATGATTTAAAATTTGAAGGGGGGTTAGTCGAATTGCCAGGAGCTTCCTGAGGCATCGAAGTAAGTTTGCAATCCTTTCGACATTGCCGCTTAGAAAGAATGCCTTTGTTTGAGGTATTCTGGAAGTGAGTAGCCATGGCATTAATTTTATCCGCGATAACAAGGGTAGCAATCGACCCAGGGGTATAAAAGGGCCCCTCGACAGCCTCATCCTGTCGGACAAAGGGAATCTCCTTTTTGAGAACTAAGCTTAGGAGTTCCATCGTAAAGGTAGAACCGGAATCGAAGATTTCGGTGGCCATAGCATAGCAGTTGCCTTGTAGGTTCACCGGTTTGAGAAGCCGGCCAGTAAACGGGAATGTTGGGGATGTCGATGCCATTGTACAAAAAGATGGAATATCACTAAAGGATTGAGGTTGAAAATTGTAGAAGAAATGAAGACAGCGCAATAGGGTTGGGTTGTTAAGATGCAATAAATAAAGTGCAAAACGGGATATTTATAAAGGAAAAGAAAAAAACCTAATCATGTCAATGAAACGCCATCAGACGAAACTCATCAATCGCAACGCTTGACAAGTTCCCTTCCGGAGGGCATCTATTACCCACATTTAATGCATGTAATGATGAAAACACGTGGCAGGTGCTGGTTGGTTTGTCTTTACAAGAAACAAGGCGTCGTTACGAGAAACGAGGCACTCCGAGATGTTAGGGAAGTCAGTAAAGTTGAGTAGGAAAAGATGGTGAAACGCGACAACTTGAGGATCATGTTTCCAAATATCGAGAGGAGTGGATCGATAGTAGGTTTTAGACCTTCGGAAGGATTTCTCGAGAAGGAATGATTCGGTAGGAAGCCGATGAGTTAGGAGCACACTCACCCACGATAGCGCACGAGGAAATATGGTGTAATTTGCGGAGTACACGTCCGAAATAGGAACGTGTGAGATTTTTTCTGGGCACAACGTCGAAGAAAAACGTGGGCTTCCTCAGAAATGGAGGACGTGAGGAGAGAACGTGGCTATTTGTCCGGAAGAAAATCAAATATAAAAGGGGGATCATTACAGGACAAACGATACACATCAACACCCATCATTATCTTTGCTTTTACTCTACAAGTTTTTATTTTCACAGTAGCATAGTTTTTTGCTGTGCAAGACTTGAATTCGTCCCGTTTGCATTGACCATAGCCTCAATAGGTTCTTTTAAGTTAATTGTATGCCCACAAGTTCTCTCTTAATTTAATTCATCTTTTATTTTACTTGTTGTTTCTTTATTCGTTACGATTATTTCAGTTGGTGCGTCTGAAAGTCCTAATTCGTTAGGCAACACTGAACCCGATACAATTTTAAACCTCTCGAATCTAGCGTCTACAACCGTTCGATTTCCTAAGGAGAAATTTGAGAACACCATGACTATCTCATGCTCCTACATACTTCACTTGTACTTTATCTGAGTTGATGAAATTATGGTGTATAGATGTATTCACTAAATTCTTGGTGTAACTATTACAGATCTACCACATTTGAATTCGGCAAAAATATTAAGATGAGATTGCTAACTAATCTATATTTTGAATTCGGAAAAATGCAAATTAGTGCCTAATAGGGGTGAGTATGGGTCGGGCCATTCCCCTAAATCTTCAGCCTGGTGGACTGGGCATAGCCATCCCAGGCTTGGTTGATTGGTTTGACCTAGACCCGTCCATCCAAAAGAGAGGGTCGGGCTGGCCCGCGGGCCTATTTTTTGTAAATATTAATATTCAATATTTTTTATCAAAATATAATTTAACATATACTTTATTGTATAATTATATTTTAATAAATACTAAATAATTTTTAAATTTATAATTTACATTATTTTTATTAATTTATAACATATAATACATTAAATAAATATTAATATATTATATATATAATATATAATATGTTTATTCGGGCCGGACCGAGTCGTGGGACAAAAATTATTGACCCAATCCGGTGCCAAAATACCCAGCTATAGTGACAGAGCATCAAAGTGGTTTCAATCAAATCCTAAATGCTAATTATTCCTGTCAGTCCTAAATTTTTCTTTGATCCGTTCCCAGTTGCTGCAATGAGCACATCCCGTTTAATGTTCAAAGCACTCCACAATCTCAATTATCCATCCCATAAACTTCACAAAGCAACCCCAATTATCCATCCCTTTTTAATGGTATTGACGAAATCAACTCTGCATATCCTCTCTCAAGACAGTCCTCAACCTTCTCTTTGTCCCAACCCCCACTCCCTTACTGATTTATTTAGCTTTCGACATTGTCTCTATCAACTTCAACCAAAAGAGAAGAGACCCGGCCTTTATCTCGATCAAGCAGCTATGGGTCCAGCCAGACTTGGACCATGCACAACTCTCAATCTACACCTCCTCTTCAACATCTGTTGCCAAAAGAGAAAGCTACACCACATGAAACTGGGGAAGCCTCCAATCTCAGCATATAAGAAACCACTCTTTAACATGATTATTTACATCTAGATTTTTTCCTAGACCAAAAAAAAACCCTCGTATTGGCTAGGTCCAATTTTCAACAAAGACCCATTATTCTAAATTGGAATTTGTTAAAGGGCTTTGTGGTGGTCCAAACCCATGCATCAAAACATCTAACTTATTGGTTTGTTTAGTTGCAATCGTCTTATTAAGAAATTGCTCTCTCTTCCATAAAAATTGCCATTTTTTATATAAAATAAAAAATAATAAATAAGATGTTATTTTTATTTTTATATCCTTACTAATATAATAATTATGATTATAATTTTATTGACTATAAAAAGTTTACATCTATTAATGAGGGGCAAAAAATAGAAAGTAGAACAAAAACTAACGTTTATTTAGAGAATGATTACTTTTTTAGAGGATACTAAAAATAATAGTGATAATTTTTGTAGGACGGAAAATGTATTATTTTCCAAGTTTCACGGTATAATAGATTGCATGCGTCCCTTCAATTTCTTATTGAATTTTAGTGGAAACAAATTTGTTCTTTAATTAGTGATCTATTAATTAAATTCAAGTTCTACTCACAAGTTTAATTATTAATTACAATTAATCGAAGTAATCTTGAAAATAACATCGAAATGATAGATCTTTAACTGCTACCTTGACGAAAAATTTTGAGCATATTTTTCATGAATATTTAGAATCAAAATTAAAATATCATCAAGGATTAGTTTATATTTTAAGAGAAAATTTTGACCATAATATTTCATTCTAGTTTCATCCTTAGATTTTATTTAGTGCTCATTCCTTGCAGTTTTTAGACCATTTTACAAATACACAGATTAAAAAAAACATATAATATTATAGACCTTCTCAAACTACCCTCATTCTTTTTTTTTTTTATTTAATGCACTTTGTTATTAGAGTTAAATTTAAAAAGTGGAACAAAATTTAATGTATTTAATAAAGAGTATAATGAAGATTTTATTCTAAATTACATTTAAAAATAGAAAGTATACTATATTTGGATGAACAAATAGAAAATTTGGAAAAAAAAAATGGGACGGAGGGAGTAAGAAACAAAAAGTATTTGTGCAGAAAAAGTTGGAGGTTTTTACGAAAATTATCAGAAAAAATTATTTACAAAAATGTAATCTTAACTTTATTTACCAAAATATGTGGTATAAATAAAATAATACATCAATTATATACAAAAAAAACATCATAAACTAAATATATGGTGAATGTCAAATGAAAGACCTATTTAAAACAAATACAATATTTTTATAAACATTTTGATGTGTTATCGGACACCATGTAACCCATGAGTAGTAATCCAATTAATCAACAAGCAAAAATTTATAAATCAAGTTCTGAATTCAAATCTAGTTAGCAACAAGTATGGGTGTAAATGAGCTAAGTTACTCAAGAGCAGCTTAGAGCTCGATTCGAGAAAAGCTTATTTGCGTTCGGCTCGTTAATAAACAAGCATGTTCAAAAACAAAATATTAAGCTTGTTTTCGTAAATGAGCCGAGCTTGAACATGCCAAAGATCGGCTCGAAAAACTCTTGACTAGGCTTGATTATGCATTCGTGAACATGCTCGATAAATAAGCCCGTGAACATACTAGATTAAGGCTCGTGTAGAAGCTCGAATCTCATTTATATAAGAATATACTTAAATATAATAAATACTATATATCTTTTATTATACTTTTATATTATTAATATGCAATGTAATATGAATAATTTTTATTTGTTATGTTGTATTATATGTAAGTAATTTCAAGTTTTATAGTTTAACAATTTATTTAGGAGAAAATAACACGTTTATCACAAAATATTTGATTTTTCCAAAAGGTGTATACAAGTATGCATGTACACCTGAATTTCAAATTATGTATACTTTTGTACACCTAAATTTCATATTTTGTACACCTAAATTTTACGTTGTACACCTTTGTACACCTACATTTCATGTTGTGTATACTTTTGTTCCCCTAAATTTCATGTTGTACACTTTTGTACATCTAAATTTCATGTTGTGTACACCTAAATGTCATGAAATTTAGGTGTACACACCATGAAATTTTTGTGTACACAACGTGAAATTTACGTGTACAACATGAAATTTAGGTGTACAAAGGTGTACACTACAAGAAATTTAGGTATACAAAGGTGTAAACAGCATGGACTTTTGGTGTACAAAGGTGTAACATCAACACTATAAACTTTATACTATAACCTCAATTAAACTACTTGTAAAGCCTATATACTATACCATAAACTCTATACTCTAAATCTCAAACACTAAATTAGTACACACTAAATATTATTAACATTAAATAGCATACACACTAAAGGCTATTGTCTCTTGAAAAATATTAAATAGTGTAATACACAAATGCTATTGTTTATTGAATATTAAATCAAGTATTATTATTTATTAACCAGTTAAATATTTAAATTACAACTATAAAAATCTTCCAGTTCTTATAAACCATTTTTTTATATATATATATATTAGAGTTTTTGATCATTTTAAAAAATATTGAACTCCCATTCCATTTTTAGTTATTATTGCAAAAAAATATTTACATTTACATTGTCAAAACGACAGTTTTTTTAAGACAAAACTACTAGTTTAAGCCAAAACTACGTATTTTTGACTCAAAACTAAACCCCACCCCATTTTTAACTGCCAATTCATCGACACTCACTCACTCACTATCGTCTCTCGCCGCATGCTGCCTCTCTCAATCTCATATCCCTTTTTCGCTTTCTCTCACCTTCACCACTCTCTTTCACCGTCATCGAGATGCAGTGCTTGTATACCAAAGCTCTCTTTCATCGTCGTCACTCTCTCTCACTATCGTCGAGAAGTAGTGCTTGTGTTCTCTCTTACCTTCGCCACTCTCTCTCACTGTCGTCCCTTTCTCTCTTTGGTTAGTTTAGTTGTTTAATTTTGCACTCGGAGGCTCTGATTTAATTGTTTTAATTGTATGTGTAGATTATTATTCGACCTTTGAAGTAGACCAAAAACTACATTGCTGGAGAGATTATTTCGAGTTGCCACCTTGTTGGAGAGATTATTTTGAGCTCAAATTTCTCGAAGTAAGTTTTTTTTTGCTCTGCTATTCATTTGATTCTAGTAGCTCCAGCCTGCTTGTATTCTAATTATTGCAAGAAAGGTTAAATAATTGTATTTGATTTTGTAGATTTATATGGAATTACCATCGATGGAAAGAACATTTTGATGTTGTTGTTGTTTACTTAGATGAATTTGGCTTGTTTTGTGGATCATTATATGAATTTGTGGATCATTGTGGTGTTTTTGTTGTTGAATGTTGAAGAAATTTGAATAATGTTTAATTCGAGCTTATCAACGAACCGAGTCGAGCCGAGCTTGGTAACGAATTATCAAACGATCTAAACCAAGCTTGATATCAAGTTGTCAAATGAGTTGAGTATAATGAGCTTTAAATGAGCTAAGCTCACGAATGCTGAAACGAGTTGAGCTCGCGAGCCAAGCTTGAGCAGCTCGCGAACGCTATTTGAACAAAATGAGATTAGTACGAATATAATTCTAAGCTCGTATAGAGCTCTAGCTCAGGAATACTTCGGCCTAGCTGAGCTCGAACACCAAGCATTCTAGCTTTGCTTGGCTCAACTACAACCCTAACAACAAGCCAACAACTGAGAAAAAAAACGAACACCATGTAAGTTTTTAAGAAACTTTTGCATGTATTTATACTAAGTGGCAGAGGGAGGTGGGGTCAGGCGGATTTGGATGAACCGAAGGTCCGACGAACCTCTACCACCACCCACCGCCGACCCCACCTTCGCCTTTAGGGTTGAAGGCAAAACCACAACCCCGATTCTGGAACTGCAAATAGGGTTTGCAACCCTGTGTTTATATTTTTTTTTAACCAGGGTGAAACAAACATTTTGCCTTGGTTTTATAAAAAAAGGTCCTAGTGAACGACAAGGTTTTAAGAGCCAAATTTGAAAAAAAAAAAGTTTTAATGGGACTGTCGTACTCCCCTTCCTTCTTGTTTTAAAAAGCAGTAGCCAGCATAGTGACAAAAAGAGAAGAACATCACTGCAACAAGCCGTTAGCCTGCACTCACCCGCACACCACGCCATCACCTATCGTTGTGCGCCCGCCAGTAGCACCGTAGTGGTAAGTCATTTCAACTATTTTTTCCTCTCTTATTTAAATTAATTAGAGTTTGTTAATCACTTAATTGTTAGTTTTACAATTTGAATTAATTGGGAATTTTTGATACTTAGCCACATAGGATTTGTGAGTTGTGAGTGTTGATTGTTGAATTTATATAAATTTCATGGAGTTTTTTATGCTTATTGCTCAATTTGTTGGTTTTTTTTTTGCATTTTAATTGAGACTTAAATATTTATGTTCAATATGGCAGGTTGTTGTAAAAAAAATAGAGTGGAAAAATATACTTCAAGAAAACTTAGAAGGTCAATTGATTCATTTAGTGTTGGACAACCGTCACCAACTTCGAATGGAATTTTTTTAAATAAAGATATTAAAGTGGAAATTAACTCGGATGGTCTAGAAATTAATGAAGATAATAGTCTTTAGTTGCTTGAGTTGTATTTGCTTTTATATGTTTAACTGTTTTTAATGTAATTTTATCGTATTTTAATATCGACATATTATTTTATTAAAAAAATATTTTAATCAATTTTATAATCGATTCAATATTTTTTTATTTCTGGCTCAGCGGCTGTATATACTGTACCGCGCAACAAGATGATGTTTGCTAGTTAAAGTGTGGGCCGGGTCGCAGAATTAGAATCCTTGTCAACACGTCGAACCAAAAATTGCAAGAAAATTTACACGGCCTCTCAATTTGACGCCAAGTTGGTCACCTCCTATTTTAATTCTTTTTTTATCAACACTTTCAAACTTTCAACGTTCAATATTCAAAATCTCACCATACATTTCTTCCCCCCTCTCTCTCTCTCTAATTTGAACACTTCTTTCCTTAATTCTTTCTTTCTTACCTTTGAACAGCTAGCTAGCCGTGTTCATTTGAAGACCTGAAAATTCCTCCCATTGAACGTAACCCACAACTTTCTCTGCATAATTTTATGTGTCTATATATTGTCTATATATACATGTATGTAGACCCAATACATTTAATCCATTTCATCTCTCACTTAAAACAACACTTTTGTTTTAGAAGTTCTTACGACAACAGTTAATTATTTCTTGAATTGTTGATCACAACTCTTGCATAAAACACAATGGGATTTGGCTGGAGAAGAAAAAGAACAGATAACAAGAAAAAGGAAGTCAAATCCAAGGTTGATCATTTGACGATTCCTAATCATTTTCTCTGCCCAATATCACTTGATCTTATGAAAGATCCTGTGACATTGTCTTCGGGAATTACTTATGACAGGGAAAGCATCGAAACATGGCTTGAAACCGGTAATTTCAACTGCCCGGTTACAAATCAGGTGTTTC
>CAODLS011629748.1:0-16042 GCA_948243855.1 Flueggea neowawraea
GAAGGCAACAGGAAGGGACAAGTGCATTAGAAACAGCTACAAAAAGATTGGTATGAGAAAAACCCTTGTTTTCTATAGAGGAAGAGCTCCTCATGGCCAAAAGACTGATTGGATTATGCATGAGTATCGCCTAGAAGACGCTGATGATGCTCAAGGAAACTCTACTGTAATTCTTCAATTTTATTGTTACGCCTCCATGCTTTTGTATGATATAGCTTGTTTGCATATTAAATAGATTAGTTTTTGAGGAAAATAAGTTCTGATAGAAACTTTGAACTCCAAAAGTTTTTTTGGTCGAGTGGTTCAGGGTTACATTGCCATCACAAAACGGTTCAATTCTTTTCCAAAAAAAAAAATCTCATTTACTTTTTTTAAAATTAATTTATTTCTTTTTATTGAAAATTCAATTTCCGAATTCTTAGTGTTGGAGCTGACTGCATGCCAATCTAGAATTCGAATTTGCCACCTAAATATTTGGTCAACCAAAACTAATGATAAAGAATCGCAGATCTTCAATTGTTAACTATCTCTGCATTTATACTTAATTATAAAAAGATATTTGCATTTATAATAAGATAAAAAATAAATAATAATAATTAGAGGAAGATAAGTATAAATAATAGTGATGTATAAAAAAAAGTATAAATAACAGTAATCATTCTTTTATTCTCATGTGCATCGGTGTGCTAGGAGGACCATCAATAACAGTATAAAACTCAAAAATGTTTGTAAATATAACAAATTACAAGATTTTATTTCCATGGTTGACAGGAGGATGGATGGGTGGTATGTAGGGTATTCAAGAAGAAGAATCTATTCAAGGTAAGCAATGAAGGAGGAACATCAAGCATGAACTCATCTGATCAACAAATCAACTCATCAACCACAAACCAACATAAAAACTTCATGCATAGGGACAACCAGTACCTTCTTCGCCAACACCATACCACACAACCAGAGCTAGCCCTTCACTATCCACACATGGCAACAACCCAATACTCTATTTCCCAGCCACATGCCCTAATGCCAACCCACAAGCCTATAGCCAGCTATGAATTCTCGGGACTCCCGTCGGAGTCGCCGGTAATGGTGAAGCAACTGATGAAGAACACTAGAGACTGTGAGAGTGGAAGTGAGAGCCTTAGGTATCAAGCATGTGAACAAGGGTTAGATGTAGGGACATGTGTGCCAAATCAACAAATGGTTGGGGGAGGAAATGAAGAATGGGCAATGCTTGATCGGATAGTGGATACTACTCATCTTGGAAATGAACATCAAGAGTCTTCCAAAGGAGTAAGATTTGAGGATGCAAACGCAACAATTAATCCGCTCTCTTTGCGTGGTGAGATGGACTTTTGGGGTTATGGGAAATAACAGAAGCTGGTATTTTCTCGTTTAGTTTTCAATCTTTTCATCTAAAGAACGCAAAGTATATAGAAGAGACTTAATTAAAGGTGAAAAAGGCTAAAATTATTTGGAAAATATTTTTTTTATTGATTGTAATTGAATTATTGTTCGTGGAATTTAATTGGAATCGTTCTATTAAATATTTCCTGCATTATGTTTGAAATTTGCCTTTGTTCTTTCTTGCTATAAAACTTGTTGATTCACTAGTAAATAGATAATGATTTTGATAAATATAATTTTTTATTAGAAGGTGTTGTTTGATCGAGATAATACCGCAAATGCACAGTTGTCATTATAGTTATAAAAATTTAAAGAATATTTCAGAGTATTGAACTCTAAGGGACGAGTAAGTAATTGTGATTATATTAAAAAAACATAATTCATAATAATTTCTTTTGTTGTTTTTAAACTATATGCAAAGAAGCTTAAGTAAGCAAGCAATAAACTAAACAAGCAAAAGATTGAAAGGCAATCAAGGATTTAATAGTGCTACGACATCAAGAACTCACCCTAGAATTCCTATTATTATGCAAGTCATGAATTACATGAAATTGAGTGCAATTGCCACTACAATTATCTTAAACCCCTAGTATCTAACTCTAGTGACTCGGTTCTTATGATAACCTATTAGAATTAGACACATCAATACCATTGAGGCATTTATCAAGCACCTTGTGAATCTAATATTATTTCTATCCAAGATTACACAAGTTCAATACCTTAGAACTAATATACGCTTCATTTCTCGATTATTCACGTATATATCTCCAAAAACATTTCTATGGTGGCCAAACATAAAAACATTTACAATATGAACAAGGTATTAAATCAATTTCAACAAAATATCTTCAAATATGACTATTCATTGCAAACACCCAAAACAAGCATAATAAATCATCATCCAAAGGCTACATTCTCTAGTCCTAATTAACAACAAACTTAAGCTATCATAATATATTCAACAATAAAGCACAAAATCAATAATAAAAATATCATAGAAAAAAACCCATTTGAATGGAAATAACTAGTAAATAGATCGTGAGAGAGATTCTTCTTTCACGAAATCTTCAACCATTCATCCAAGAATTATCCCCTTCTTCTTCCAAACTTGTTCTTCTTTTTGAAGTCACCAAAATATACTCTTTAAGTTGAGAATTTCGGCTTAGATGCCTTAAGGCAAGTATTGAGGTCCCTTTCATAGTCTCCCTTAATGGCCTCTTCAAAAAAATCACAAAAAATGCCATTTAAGACTAAATCCCCATAATTCCGGCGTAGGGGTTTTAATGATCTTTCTTCTCGGTACAAAATTCTTCAACTCACGTATTCACAGAAACCAAATCCAGTGCAGAACTCGGTCCAAAATCACAGTGAGGGATTTTGTAAAATTACAGAATGGTTATTTTCTACAAATGTCAGTTTGGTCCCTGAATCAGCACTTTGCACTCTTTTAGTCCCTTTTCAGATTTCCCCTACAAGTTAAGAATGAAGACTTTAGTCCAAATACCATCAAACTCACACAAAATCACTCACAAAAGGTGATCAATGCTAAAAATATATGAATAAAAACAAGATATGCTTATTTGTTTTCTTGTTCCCAAGTAAACAAATAAAAACATAAGGATGAGATGGTGCTAATTGGATCAAGAACACAAAAAGGAATCTTGTATTATCCTATCATGTAAACAAAGTGGTTAACTAAGAATTTCAAGTATCCATCACTTACTAGGTACACATTTTGGCGTTCTAAAAATTCAAGCCATCAAGTTCTTATAGAATTCTTCACTACACAATCTAAATTATTCCTCCAATTGTGTCTAACAAAAAAGGTTGCATGAGAAGCAACGCGTTCAAAACCTCTAAGAAATAAGTAACACTAATACTAAGTCCATGTTATATCAGTGATAAGTTATTCAGATTTTACTTTGATAATCAATTCAAATATTGAATATGAAATAATTTAGATTAGGTATGTATTGGATTGAGGGTCAACTTAAATTATTGTAAAATGAGTAGGGTTAATAATGGAAATATAATTATTTATAAAACATCATCACGTTTCAAACAAAGAGTCATTCTTGAAAAAATATCATCAAAACGAGATATCTGGAACATGTGAGATTTCCATTTTACATACTGTTCTTTCTCACTACATAATCCAAATCTAAGCATGTCTGACAAAAAAGTTGCTCGAGAAGCAACAGATTCAAAACCTCTAAGAAATAAGCAATCCTAATACTAAGTCCATGTTATATCAATGATAAGTTAATTAAATTTTACTTTGATAATTAATTTCAATACTGAATATGAAAGTAATATTGATTAGGTATGTATTGGATCGAGGGTAAACTTGGATTATTGTAAAATGGGTAGGGTTAATAATGGAAAAATTATCTTTAAATGTCACGTTTTCGAAAAACAAGTCATTCTTAAGAAAATCTCATGAAAACGAGACATTTGGGACGTACAACATTTCACCAAATGTGCATTTTTAGTACATGTTTTGACAATCCAAACACTGAATTTCACCAAATAAGCACATTTGGTGAAATGCCACATTCCAACCATCAAAACCAACGAGTTATAAATGAATATATAGTATTAAGCTTTCATTATCCCTTCATTCGTCGTTGAGTTTTCTGGTGGATTTTGTTCTAATTGTGTCACTAGTTAGAACAATGAATTTACAATTAGCATAACCCTATTTTTCCTATAAAAAAAAAGATTGTTTGGTATATAGAGTTTTTTCGCAATTTGTGTTTTCCAATGCGCTTTCATCTTAACCAATTTTCACATGATTTACCCCCACATCATATGCAAAGAATTTGATTTTGTGTGTAAAACTGATTGTATTTTATTCACATACGGCTAGCTATATATACACAGTTACAGAAGAATAATCTTCCTAAAATACAATGATTTGTTTCCTAACTTAGTTAAACAGTATATATAGGAAATATACAGTTGTAGAATAATTATTCCAGAATAGTGAGATAAGTTAGGACTCCTATAATTACGCTCTATCATGCCCCCGGAAGCGCAAGGATCCGAAAAGGATACCAAGCTTGGACCTGTGAGATTCAAACAACTTCCTAACCAGTGGTTTTATGAGAGTCTTCCAGTTGGTCGGTTGTATGAACATGGGAAACACATAGCAATTTCTTGGCAACTTGATCACGCACAAAGTGGAAGTCAATGGCAACATGCTTCATGCGAGAGTGAAAAAAAAGGATTAGAGCATAAATATGTCACACCCACATTGTCACAATAGACAGTAGGGCAACTTGGTAAAGGAAAGCCAAGTTCATGGAGAAGGTGAGTTAACCAGTTGACTTCGGCTGTGATGGAAGCAATGGCCCGATATTCAGCCTCAGTAGAGGAGCGGGCTACGGTAGACTATTTTTTTGAAATCCAACTGATAGGATGGGCACCAAAAAACACAACATAGGCTGAAGTAGATGACCGATTGTCAACATCACCAGCCCAATCAACATAAGCAACAAGAGATATGGAAGATTGATGACGCAAGAACAACCCATAATTTGAGGTACCTTAGAGATACCGTAAGACTTGTTTGACAGCATTCCAATGAGTTGTGGATGGTCGATGCATGTATTGGGATAATTTATTAACTGCAAAGGAGACATTGGGCAAGTAAGAGATACATATTGTAATGAGCCAAGAACTTGACGATACTCGATTCCATCATAAGAAGGAGAACCATCATCAAGTGTCAGTGTTTCACTAGATGACATTGGAGTGCTGACTGGACGAGCCTCATGCATATTGGTCTTGACCAGAAGATCATAGAGATATTTCTGTTGAGAAAGAAATAAGCCGGAGCTAGTATGAGTGGCTTCGACTCCTAAGAAGTAACCAAGATTGCCAAGGACCTTCAAGGAAAACTTGTGAGCAAATGGCTAAATAAATTCATCAATTGAGGTAGCATGATTGCCAATCACAATAATATCATCAACATAGACAAGCATATAGATAACATGACGAGCATTGCAAAAAATAAAGAGAGACGCATCACATCTAGACTTAACAAATCCCCGAGTCAAAAGAAAAGAATGCAGCTCGTTGTACCAGGCTCGGGGAGCCTGACGAAGACCATAGGTAGTTTTTTTACAATTTACACACATGAGTTGGGAATTGTGGGTGAACAAAATCTTGAGGTTGCTACATGAAAATAGTTTTAGTGAGAGTACCCTACAAAAACGCATTATTAACATCCAATTGTATCAAAATCCAACCATAGAACACTGCTATACTTAGTACAAGACAAATATTTGCAGGCTTCACAACTGGGTTGAAGGTTTCATTGAAATCAATGCCAGATTGTTGATGAAATCCTTTGGCTACAAGGTGAGCCTTGTAGCAAGCAACAGAACCATCAGGATTCTTCTTGATTCGATAGACCCATTTATACTCGACAATATTTTGTGTGGGGTTTTAAGGGACAAGGGACCAGGTATGGTTGTTACATAGAGCTTGGAACTCTTCAGACATGGTTGTTCGCCATTCCAGAATTTTCTGGGCTTGGGTAAATGAGGTAGGTTCAGATGAGGGTATGAGGGAAGTGGTGATGTGAAAAGTGAACAGTTTTTTTGGTTTAAAGATTTGGTTTTGTGCTCGTGTTATCATACATAAAGGTTGAGGTGGTTGAGAGGTAGGGGATGTTTCAAACTGAGATGAGGAAGATTGAGAAGGAAGAGGACTTACTTGCAAGGAAGAAGACTAAGCAGCATTCGGGGACCGAGACGGAATAGGATCAACGCTGGAGGCATGGTGAGACGATGTGGCACTGTTGGGTGAAGGGTGAGGGGTGTTGTTGAGCTGCATGGGTAGGTAAGATGATAATTTAGGAACGAGTTGTGGAGGAATGAATTCATTAGAGGAAGTTGATTGAGAAAAAGTGGAAGGAGGACTACTGAAGATCCTACAAGATTTCTTGTGGTAAATAAGGAAAGTAAGCTATCAAAAAGTTCATTAGTCACCCGTAGTTCAATAGATGAAAGTTTGGTCAAAGGAAAAAAAATCAAAGAAAACGACATGCCTTGAAACGAAAATTTTATGAGATTGAAAATCATAACATTGAAAAGAATGGTGTTTGATGGAATAACCCAAAAAGGCACAAGGTCTGGAACGTGATTTCAATTTGTGAGCAGTATAGGGTTGCAACCAAGGGTAACATAAGCTCCCAAACACTCGTAGGAATGTGTAGCTGGGGTGATGGGTAAACAGTTTGTGATAAGGTGTATCATTTTTTATAGTTGGTGTGGGGAGCCGATTAATTAACTATGTGGCTGTTTGGAATGCATAAAACCAAAATTTGATGGGAACAGAAGCGGCATGAAGTAAAGCAAGACCAATTTTGACAATATGTTGATAATTGCATTCGACTGAGCTAACATATTCAGGTGTATAAGGTGGAGAAGTGAGATGTTGAATGCTAAGCTGGGAAAGAATGTGGGAGAGAGATTGATATTCACCGCCACCATCACTGTACACAGTTTTGACTATAGTATCAAAAAAAATTTTAACCAAGGTTTTGAATTTTTCAAACACAGTAGGCACATCTGATTTCAATTTCAAAGAATAAAATCATGTATATTTAGTGAAATAGTCAACAAAAAGAATGTAATAACTAAAACCATCAAAAGATTTAACAGAGGCAGGAACCCAAACATCTGAATAAATAACTTGAAAAGGTTTGTCACAAATAATTGACGAAGAATTAAAGGAGAGTTTGTGACTCTTAGTACATGGACAAGAATTACAATGTGCATTACTATTCAAAACTGAAATATTCTGACTGGTAAGTAACTTCTTTTGAATGGACTGTGAAGGATGACCAAGACGTTTGTGCCATAGTTGGGAAGAAAAAGCAAGAGAGGCATGAGGATGAGAGCTGTTGATAGCGGTTTGAGACTGGGATGGCCGTATGTACAGGTCGTTGCTATTCTGACCTCGGGCTAAAGATGCCCCCTTGCTCAAATCCTTCACAAGAAAATAGTTAGGAAAGAATTCAACAGAGGTGTTATTTTGTTTGCAAAACTGCGAGACAGAAATTAAGCTCTTTTTAATTGAAGGAGCACATTGAATATTGTCTAATGTAAATGTATTAGATGGTGAATCAATAGTAGAAGAACCTATATGAGAAATTGAGATTCCATTACCATTGCCAACTATTACATCCTTATTGCCAGTATAATCAGAGTGCATGGACATATTTTGAAGATCATATGTTATATGATGTGTAGCTCCAGAGTCGAGCACCCAACTGTTGTTTGATGATCTAGTGTCAGCATCAACATAATGAGCTTATGGCCATTAGGGCTTGCTTCTTGTACGACAAGTTTTGCACCATGCCCAGGTTTATCACACAATTGACAAATAATCTGTGGTTGTCCTGAAGAAGAGTTTGGTCGCCAATTAGAATATGAAGTATAATTAGTATTGGAAGTTGTACATGTGGGTCTGGAGTTCGGTCCTTGATTGTAAGTAGGGCGAGGTTGCTGTCGATGTCCTAGATAGGTAGTAAATTCAGGGTTCATGTACTGATTTGAGTATGTAGATCCATTGTTTGCATTTTGTTGCCCCATTTGTAATTCTTTTTGCCTTGGACACAATAATTTGACCCTTTTTGAGCAACCTGAGCAGTGATTTCAGGCTCAACATTATTTGCATCGGTCGATTTTTGAGAGACTTCTTCATCCAGCAATTTTTCATAGAGATCTTCAAAGGTTATGGGAGTATCTCGGACTCTTATGGCAGCCTTCAACTTTGAATTCATTGCCAAGTCCATTCAGCATGTGAGCTATGATTTCAGAGTCACTTAGTGGGTGATCAATCAACGTTAGATCATCAACAATGCTTTTGATTTTTGTCATATAATCAATAATTGATGTACCTTCTTTTTTTTGTGTTCATTAGTGTGGTGAGAAGAGAGAGCATGTGCATGTTGGATTTTTTGGCAAAGCTGGACTCTAATTTGTTCCACACTTCAACTGAAGATGAACAATTGTTGATAGTAGGAGAGATAGTGCTATGAACAGTGGCTTGTACTCCACTAACCTGTCTTGTCGAAGCCATAGCTGATGATCAGTTCCTGTATTTAGAGGACATACATGACAACCATCCACGTAACCAAAGAGACCATACCCAAAGAGCAGATTAGTCATTTGTGATTTCCATGAGGAGTAATTCCCTCCACCTTTGCTAACTTGAATGGTATTTAAGAAGATGCATTTAGAGAGATCAAATTTCCACCAAGAGAACTTATGCTATTGTTATTTCCGGAATTGGAGTTCGGTGTGAACAAAACAGGATTTCCACTAGTGGTCGTGTCTTTTTTAGCAGAGACTGATTTGTTAGATGAGGACGAATCAGAAGCCATTGTTGATGAAGGATGAGACTGAATAGAAAGGAAGAAAGAATGAGAGAAGAAGCAATGGAGGATCTGCTATTCAGAGATAGTGTGGCTTTGATACCATAAAGAATTTGATTTTGTGTGTAAAATTGATTGTATTTTATTAACATATGACTAGCTATATATACACAGTTACAGAAGAATAATCTACCTAAAATACAATGATTTGTTTCCTAACTTATTAAGCAATATAGGAAATATACAGCTGTAGAATAATTATTCCAAAATCGTGAGATAAGTTAGCACTCTTATAATTATGCTCTATCATTGATAAGATTTGTATTTGTAACTACGATATTTTTTCACCACAAATGAGAATTATCAATAATACTTAATGAAGTATCACCATTTTTCATTAAAAAAAAGTTACAAACGTAGTAATGTCTTGATTTTTACATTTTGATGAAGATATAAATAAAAACTTTATTACTCTTCTTGTAATTTTAAAAATTTTAGGATGGAATAAAGTTTGGGTGAAAACACGAGTCAAATACGCAATTGGTTTTAATTATCACACATGGATTTTCATTTACTAAATAGCCCATCCGAAATAAATTAATTACCCAATCAGCCGATCTTTGACCCATTCAAAAATTAAAAAAATAAAAAATAAAACAAACCAAAACCAACCAACTCGTATGTTCTCTCATTAACCAATCGTCGTCGAGGCTGCTGGAGGTCTTCTCTTCGGTCTCCGCCTGCGTGGCAGTTGTATCTATTGGTGCCCCGAGAGCAGATAGTTGTACAAAGCTCTAGTGGCTTCGAAGCAAGTGGTGCCTCTCGAAACCAGCAATCCATCATCATCATGATCATCATGAACTGGTGATTAACGGTGGTGATGATGGAGATGATAAGAAATTGTGCGTTCTTGGCGGTGTTTGTGTTTGTTTTCGCAAAAATCGGAGGAGTTTGTGGAAGCCCCGGTGTGTTTAGTGTGAAGTACAGATACGATGGGCGCGAACAGACGCTGATTGATTTGAAGGCTCATGATGATCGCCGGCAGTTGCGGATTCTAGCAAGTGTTGACCTTCCCCTCGGTGGCAGCGGTCGTCCTGATGGTGTTGGGTTCGTCTTCTTCATATTTTCGAAAAGAAATGTTAAAAATGTTTGCGTAATTGTTAAGGAGTACCGGCATTTTAAGCTAATGTTGACTCGTGATCGTGCATTTTATCAGCTCGAGTTTAGGGTTTATGTCTATATAGTTTAGGTTTTGGTTAATTAAGCAGTGGATTGAGCTCTCAAACTTATGATGTGATGGTGGCTTGCATTTTTTAAGCTTATTTTAGCATATGATCGTGTGGTATACACTCAATAGTTTATGCTAATTTAGTTCACTCTATCACATAAACTCATTTTCACTAGATTACGATCTCGTTGTGTTATGCTTATTTGGTCAATTGCTCATGTATTTTGAATAACTAGATTTAGTCATCTTTATTATGGTTTTAAATCTTCCCTTGTGTTAGGATGATGGACTTGAAATGGATGGATTTGGATTATAGTGGTTTACATTAAATGTAGGATAAATGTAAGCTACTCTAAGCTACACTTAGGAATCTAGTCAAAACTGCTGTGCCTGTGAATTTGGATTAATCTTTGAAAGATTTATTTCGAGATAACCTATTGTGACAAACAGACAATGTAATCTAACTATGCATTGCATGCAAATAATTATCTTAAACATCATGTTTTTCACCTCACTAATTTTGTTTCATAATTTACTCTTTTAAGTTTTGATGATATTTTGTAGGCTTTACTATGCTAAAATTGGGATTGGAACACCTTCGAAGGATTATTATGTGCAAGTGGACACAGGAAGTGATATCATGTGGGTTAATTGCATTCAGTGTAAAGAATGTCCAAAAACAAGCTCACTTGGTGTATGGAACCACTCTTTATCTTTTCTGTTTTTGGTTACCTTTTCCTTTCTTCTTGCTGTGTGCACTTCTATAGATACAAACATAAGTCATTGCTGAGATCAGATTATTGTTTCTTTCGTCTCTGAGCTAATTATTTTGCTCTGGCAGATAGAGCTTACACTGTACAATATAAAAGACTCAAAGACTGGTGAACTGCTTCCTTGTAATCAAGAGTTCTGCTATGAGGTGAATGGAGGCCCATTATCTGGCTGCACAGCCAATATGACTTGCCCCTATCTTGAAATATATGGAGATGGGAGCTCCACAGCAGGATATTTTGTGAAGGACAATGTACAGTATGACGGAGTGTCAGGAGATCTGGAAACCAAATCAGCAAATGGAAGTGTAATATTTGGGTGAGTGTAATATGATTCTATAATCATTTTGTTTAAGGTGAACTGCTTCCTTAAGCATTTTGTTTAGGGTAAACTATATTTACATGCGGAATTCTGACAGAGAAGAACCTCATGCACTGCAATGAAGCACATCATATGTAAGAGTCAGGTGGTCTAAACATGCAGTGTCCCACAACTTTTTCTACTACATAATTGAGTCCTGTGCTTAACTTTTTTTCTTTATAAAGATTTTGATTGATCATTCTCATTAGCTTTATCTTAATTTATAATTGGATAAACACTTGATCTTCGATATGTTATGTTTAGTTTTCAATTTTATCCAAAAAAAAATAAGGTAGGAATTTCATAAAATGAAGACACTTTAATGTCGGGGTTCATTTATGGTGGTGGTTATCTTACAGAGAACTGAATTCTGTAGGCAAGTGTTATGATCAACTGTGGATGAATTTTTTTTGGTTTTGGATGCCTTGTAGTAATATTCTTTTATCTATCAGAGTTTTGGATACTAGCGATTCTACCTTATGAAATAAAAACGCCACAGAGATTTACTGTTAATCTTCTAAGGCCTGGTGTATTGATGTGCAATTAAATGTATAAACTTACAGGTCCGCATGACTTCTCCGTTATCATATAGCTTTCGTAAGGTAGAAGTAATGCTACCTCAGCAGCTTAGTCAACATAGCACCATTCATATCTTTTCCTTAATAGCATAAGTTCCTTCATTCTCCAGTTTATACTAATTTTGCAGCAAGTTTATTTAAGAAAATATTTAAAGTACATTTTATGTCTGGTTGGTCTTTTCTTCCTTTTGTGAAACTTTCTACCTGTAAAAAGTAAATAAAATTCTTCTTTGACCTATGTGAAAATGTGTAGCCTCAGTCAACTCCTTCCTGTAGGTCATACTGAAATGTGAAGTGGATTCCCTCGGTAAAGGTTTCACAGGGACTTTATGTGTATTTTTCATGTTTCTAACTTAGTATTTGATATTTTTATAGCATTTGTACATCTGTCTATATATTTTTCATTGATATGGTAGATGGATGTGATAAATGTTTTAGGTGTGGTTCTAGACAGTCGGGGGATCTTGGCTCTTCTACTGAAGAAGCACTTGATGGGATCCTTGGTTTTGGAAATCAAATTCGTCAATGATTTCACAATTGGCTTCTACTGGAAGAGTGAAAAAAATATTTGCTCATTGCCTAGATAGTACAAATGGTGGTGGTATCTTTGCTATTGGACATGTTGTACAGCCAAAAGTTAACATGACGCCTTTGATACCGAATCGGTACGTGACTTTTTTGAAAGTTATTGCCTTTAATATTTTCATTGTTTTGATTATGCTTGGTAGGATTTTTAGATGAACATTTTGATGAATAAATGTAATAACTTGTAAACTAGTTTCAAATTTCAAGTTACTGCAGACTGCACGAAGAGGATAAAAATGTGATTTTTGATCAATCAATGTGTTTGCTTGTGTAAGTAGGCTTTGAGTAAATATCATGTTTGTTGAAGGAAATGCTTTGGCGAATTTCTTGTCTTTGGTGGGTGTTTGGCTAATACTCTTCTTTCTTCCTCTCTTTTTTTTCTTCCATGTGCATGGGTGGATAGATGGGTCAGTGGGTGGCTCGGGATTTGTTCTGGATACAATTTGAATGAACATTGTGCTTCCTAATTTGTCATTTCATTTATTGGAATGCATTATATGCTTTATTAATATTGTATGGCAGTAGGGGATCCAAAGAGTAGTTTCAAGTGTCATATTTAGAGTTCCAGTACAGCCATGCTATTTTGATTTTCACTTTAGCTAGTTGAGACTTGATATATAGGACATGCTTAGTTCATATTAGATTGTTTGTATAGGGATTCTGTTTCCAGTTTGGTAGTTTTGATTGTTTTGCTGGTTTTAGCTCTTCTCCTTGACGTTCTTTATCTCTCAATCCACGTTTTGAGATTGAGCTCGGTAAGGTCCGTAGGGGAGACAAGTGAAGTTTGTTTTTTGTCTACAGGTTGTATACCTTTTTGGCAATAATAAAATTATACCACTGACCAAAAAATATATATTGTATGTCAGTATGCAAAAATAGAGAGTTAGAAATGGAATCAGAAAAGAAAAATAAAATGGAAGGCAGTAAAATGAGTAAGATGATAACCAAGGGACTATAGTTTGTCTTGAAAGTCTTTGAAAGTTGAATTTACAATCATGTTATCTGTACTCTTATTTATGAAAAATGGAGATGAGTCCCTATACTTTAAGGTTTTCTGTAGCTGTACAGAGAAAGAACACTTTCACTCTCAATTCTTTTCTTTTTGTTGCTAAATCTTTTTCTACACCAGCATCCTGTTCAAAAATATATGATAACCAAAAAAGTATGCTCACATTAACAAATTTCTATCATCAATGATTGGATTATTGCTTTGAGTAGCACTTCTGTGCTTCTCCGTACTAGAATTTGACGTTTTGAATTCAAATTAAAAACCATATTCTTCATGCTAACAATTTTAGGCCCCATTACAATGTCAATATGACGGCAGTTCAAGTTGGTCGTGATTTCCTGAATCTTCCAGCAGATATATTTGAGACAGGAGACAACAGAAAGGGGACAATTATCGACAGTGGCACAACCTTGGCTTACCTCCCATAACTGATTTATGAGCCATTAGTGAGTAAGGTAGTGATGCAAAAGAATTTGTGTGTTAAAGATCTCAATGTGAAACTTATGTCTCGGATATAAAAAAAAAAATCCTCATGTACTTTTCACATGATATCAGATACTCTCTCAGCAACCTGATCTCAAAGTTCAAACTGTTCGTGATGATTACACTTGTTTTCAGTATTTCGGAAGGTATGATCTTTATTATACCTTCGTTTGCAAATATAGTCTAGCGTATTGGAATGCTCTGATTGAAATGTAATTTCAACTTTACCACTGCCAAAACTGCAATATGGATAGTATATTTTAGATCATGAAAATAGTTCTGTGTGAGATTATTTAGCTGTGAGTCCGATAGAAGCAAATGCAGCTCATAAATTCCTAATAGGAAATTAGTAGACTTAGTTTATGCCCCCTTTTTTTTTGGCAGAGGCATTGGATAATTGCTCATTGTTTTGCTTTAGTATCTAAACTGCCATGTTTAGCTAACTCTGTTTCCTAATTTCATTAACTTCCATTATAGAAATACATTATTTTGTACAGCAGATATGTACTCTTTTTCCTGTGTAATATGTTTGAGTACTTCATGGATGCTGAGTTACCCTAAATTGGTTTCATGAATGTCTGAGGTATAAAATGCTGTTGCTTACATTTTTCTGTCTTCAATTGCAGTGTGGATGATGGCTTTCCAAATGTCACATTTTATTTTGAAAATTCAGTTTTCTTGAATGTTCATCCACGTGAATACCTATTCCCTTTTGTAAGTATGTTGAACACTGGAGTGTGCGCCCAGAATTGCGCACAGTTCTTACTGATTTTTGGACCTGAAATTCTTTACTTTCCAATTCGTTTTGTCTTGGCTGGTAAAAAGATGGAATCTTCAGTTTTTGGCAGTTGAAATTTTGTACTTACTTTATAATGATGAAATGGGAGATCAGATTAAAAGGGAAAATTGGAAATATAGGAAGACAACAGCAGTTAAAAAGCAGGAAAACAAAGCCAGTACGAACAGTAACTACTGTACAAATGTGCTACCTTTTTATAAGTGTCACCAAATGATATCTAACTTGGAACTTTAGATACCTATTGTTGAATATTCTTGCATTCTGTTGTCACTCGGTTAGAAATGCAAGTGCAATTTTTTGGAATTCGCAACTCGTTGACGACATTCATAATTAATCAATGCAGTGGAAATAATAAAATTTTAAGCTTTGAATTCCCTTAAAGATTCATGCACATCAACATATATAATTAGCTTTAGAAGATTTACATTTTACCAAAGCTTGATCGTTTGGTTTTATGAAACATTGGTGTAGCTTTTAGCACCCAAAACCCGAATCACTCTTGTGGAATAACGTTAAATTTGCGCAAACGTGTCTAGAGATATCAACATGAACGAACTTACCTTGGATTGGAGGAGTGTACTAGCACTTCTTTTAAAATCTCTATTTTAAAACTCACAAAATAATTCTCTTTATAAATAGTATTTACAAATTCGGTTTTGCCTTGCCAGAATGACAAGAAGAACATCCTTATATATAGACATGAGGAGATCTAAATAGGTGTACAATATGGCCAAAATTTCCCTCTCCTTGCCTTCCAAGGATTTGGCCTCTTCCTATTCTAAATAGGAGTGTGTCGAATTTTCAATTCTCGTCTCATTAGGTTTGTCTTTCTTGTCCACGAGAATTAAACACTTTCTAATTAAATTTGTCACATATAAATTAGAGTTTTTATTTTCCTTGTCACACAAGAATAAAAACTCTTAATTAGTCTTGGACTCCTAATTAGTTTGTGCATGTGCCAAAATTTTTCTTGTCTTACAAAGATAAAAACTCCTAAAAAATAGGAAAGGTGGTGTATGTGCCGAATTTCTTCTCTCCCTAATTAGGATGAGTGTGCCGAATTTTCTCCCTCTTAATTAGGTTGATTTGTGCTAAAATTCTTCATGGATTTTTTTAATGTTATTGGGTTTTTTTAATTATATGATACACTATCATTAAATAAATCACTCACATGGGCTGAATTAAGTCACACATAATTAAATAATCATAACCATGATAATTGGTGATTTATATTAAAAGCTCATTACATTAATGGACTATGTATTAAATCTTATTTAACGCATAAATTATAAAACACTGAATTATTATTGATTAATCAAATTAATCATCTTAATAATTCAATTACCACAAATAGAGAACATTTGTAACCAATCTAATTAGTTCTTGTGTGTGACCCAATATGCCGACTCAAAATTGGCATTGGACCTTGTCC
>CAODLS011629843.1:0-17560 GCA_948243855.1 Flueggea neowawraea
GTAATTACTTCATTAATGACCAATGAATTTGTTGCTTATTAGTATTGGAATCGTTTCCGGTACCAATTGGGAGCGAATAAATTAGAACAATTAGGAAAAGAAAAAGTAGGTACCAAAACCTACATGAGTTTTTGAATTTGAGGATGGAATGTTCCCATTAATGAAATAGTTCGCAAAAGCTTTCTCCATAGCTGAACCTTTCTTTGTAGTTCTGATTATGGGAACTGTTCCAGGTGGGCATGATTCTTCTCCAGGTCTTGTTAACTGGAATGGTTCATTTCTGTTAAATATTCCACCCATTTTACCTGGAAGTGCAACTGGTTCCATCTGTAACACAAAACAAAAAAGATTCATGAAAAAGGAGTTTCAATCATAGTAAAGGAAATAACAAAGAGGATATTTTTGGTGAACGTAAATTGTTAACGTTCAGCCCCTTTCTTAGAGTTTTGCTCTTATTGATGTGTGTTTTTATACACAAGAAGATATGGTGCTGATACAGGACCACACAGAAGAAAACAAAAAAAAATAACAACCACTACAAAGAGCCCAATCAGCTGATGATGATCAACTGACATGCCAACACACCATAAAGAATAAAAGAATATGAAGGAAAAGTTACTAACTAATTAGCTACCTTAATTAGACTAAGCAACTTCACTTAAGTCCTTTTGATAAGGAGAAAAGAAAAACACAATATAAACGACTGATAAATATAGGAAGTAAATTTATATGTATCTTGGTACCACACTCAATTCCAGTGTCAAGAGATCATGACTTCGATTCTAAAAAAATTCATATATAAATATTTTATTCTCATGACAAAAAAAACTTCCTGGACTTTATGATTCTTGAGAAGAGGATGATTCAGTGATGGTTGCTTATAAATGTGTATGCAATCCACAATATCTCCACCCTCCAGCTTTATGAAAATGAATTAATTGTTACACTGAGTTTGAGAATATATTTTAACATGAGGAAGGGAGAATGAATAATTTATGAAAATAAATTAATAGATTGAGCATGGTAAAATATTTTTGTAATGTAGAAAATTAATTTAGTTATTTCCTGAAAGGACATTAGGGAAGTCTCATTGAGGCTTACAGACTCCAAATTTTCATGAAAATAGCTTTCAACCATGGCCTTACCTTGAAATTTATGTTGGATCAAGAGTGATCAATATTAAATTCATTTTTATGTTTTGATGATAAACAAAACGTTTGACTTGAAGATAAACAAGTTGGAGAGCTCGGAGTTGCGAAACAAGCCACTGCAAGTGCTTCACGTACGTTAGAAATGTGTCATGTACGTGAGAAAGGGTCTGAAGACAAGCAGGAGCCACTGTAACCCTCTGAAGCACATTTCACGTACGTAAGAATAAATTCACGTACGTGTGTTTTAATTAACGTATGCAAGATATAAGTTCACGTACGCAAAGTTTGCTCAAAGATGATCAACATACATGAGATGAAACAAACGTATATAAGCTGGAGAATTTGCAGATGACATACGTGAGGATAAAGTGATGTACATGAGAGTGACACAGATAGCTGCAACGGGCAGAAACGTACTCCAACGGCTAGTTTATCTCCACCAACGGTCATATCACTTGGAGAGGCTATAAATACATCAAGGAAGGGAATAAAAAAGTGGATGATTATATGGATTCAAGTCCAAATCATTTTCATCATTCCCCTCACTCCAAAACACCAAATCAAGCTAGAGATCAAGATTCAAGAGCATTAATTTCATACAACCAAACTCTAGCATAAAGTTTTCATTTTTTGCAAATGTTTTTGTAAACTCTTTGAGAGTGAGAGATGTTTGTTGTGAACCTATGGAAAACAACATTGTAATGACTTTAGAGGTTTGAGTCGAAATCAACATTGGGTAGGCTTTAGAGGGGTGAGTCATAATTAACCTTGTTGGCTTTAGAGGGGTGAGCCGTAATCAACCTTGTTGGCTTTAGAGGTGTGAGCCACAATTAACCTTGGTGTAAGGTTTTATTGGATTGAGCTGGAATCAATCTCCGTTATAGTGGAAATCCTAAGTGAGACTTAAGTAGTGGACGTAGGCATGGTTGATCGAACCACTATAAATTACGGTGTTGTTTTTTCTCTTCACTCCAACTCACTTTCGCTCTACAAACTCAACCAAAGCATCACTGAAAAAATTCTCCAACAATTTAGCCCATCAAGAAACAAATAAAAATATCACCAGCTTTTTCATTTTGGATTTCATGGCAATTCCAAACTAATTAGAAACACAATTTTTTTTTTATGAAAGACCAAAATTGATAATATTTCTTTGTAATTTATGAAGGAGAGAAGCAAATGTGGATAATCTTTTAAAGTTTTTTTGTTGTTTGAACCTAATTTCCTAGTTTTTGTGTATTGAAAAATAAGTTAATTGAAAAAATATATCTCAATTCTTATAAAAGAAAATCTCGATTCGTCAACCAAAATGCTCCTGCTATATTCACAAAAAAAAAAGTATTTTTTTATATAAATATGTACGATGAAACAAACTTAACTCAGAATTAGTATTTACTTGTCCCGATCCAACTAGACTAACTCGAGAGAAAATAGATAGAATATTATTGTAGATTAAAATATAAAAATAACCGAAACTTTGGAGTAATTATTAAATTTAACCTATTCTTTAAAATTTTTGAAAAGTTGCCTGAATACAAGAGTCAGAGTGGTCTTATACTTTAATTTAATTAAGCTCTTTTTAACAATTTTTGAAAAGTTAGATCCAAATAATATAAAACACGATTTACTCATTTAAATTTTTTTAGTAATTAAACAGTTTTTTTATTTTTAATAATGTTTGTTTGTGGTTGATTAAGAGTTAAATTGCGAATCCATAAATTAAATTTTTTATATATGAATTTAGTAAAGAAAGTGACATGATTTTTTAGAAATTTATATATTTTGTTAATTTATATAATATGCATATGTTTTTTTATAAGAGTTGAGTTTTTTTGTCAAATGAAAAAAAAAATCATTAAAAGCAAAATAACAAGAGTTCAATTTTGGTTGATGTTTATGGGATTGAAGATGTAATAGCGAATAGCATTTTCAATATTGTAGTTATGACCAGCAATAGGGAGAAAAAGGATAAGATAGTTTGATATTTTGTTGATTGATTTTTTTGCTAGATCTTTGTGTCCATTGGTTACAATTTTGAATCATATCTTTTTTTATATTTTATGGGCTTAGATTCATAAAATTAGGCTAATTTTTTATTGATGTATTATGTATCTCACATCTTATATAAATTGAGATTAAAAGTCATTTATAAATATATACATATCTTTCAAACAACTGACGTAAATTATTAAGAACGAAATTGTACAAGCTAATAGTGGATCCAACGTGAATAATATCTCGGTTAGGTAGTTTAACATAGTCTATGTCTATGAGTTGAGGACAAAAATTGGTAGTAAACACATTCTTCTTTTAAACCACCACCAACGATTGATGAGTTTAATTGCTTATAAATACCTTATTCTTTCAATAGTAGTAAATCTACGGATCATGTAGAGTTATGATTTAGAACATTAACTCAAATCAATTATTAAAAAGGTTTTTGAATTTAATAAAAATTCAAAAAATAGTTCAAATACTTAAATTATAAATATCATCAAATCTTTTTATTGATGATAATTTAATAAAAAAATAATAAATTGAATTAAAAAATTATTTATTTAAATAACATTTTTAAGAAAAACTTTAGATTAGATAAGATTTTCTTAATCTTTTATAGATAATACTACCACATTAATTATCTTCAAAAAGATAAAAATCGCGGGAAGAAAAAGAACAAAATGAGTAGGAAAAGTGAACCCTAGATCTAACTCACAGGCACAGCACCCCTCGTGCTCGTGGCATAGTTTCAACGTCAACTTTAAACCACGTGCTTCCCTCACTTGAAGGAGACCTTCCTTCCACTCGCCGCCCCAGCCCTTCTCTCTCCAAAGACTCCCATCTTTCTCCAATGGCTCTTCTCTCCAGACTCACTCGGGCCTCCTCAGCTGCCACCAAAACGCTCCCGTTTTACTCCTCTCGTGCTCTCTCTTCTTTAACTTCCGATGCTGACCTCAAAGCCCCTTCCTTTTTTCCCCAAAAGTCCCTCTCGCTCCGCCATGACCCCAAGGACAAAAATGTCCAGTGGGTCTTCCTTGGATGTCCTGGCGTTGGTAAAGGCACTTATGCCTCTCGTCTCTCCACTCTCCTCGGCGTCCCTCACATCGCCACCGGCGATCTCGTCCGGGAAGAGCTCAATTCGTCTGGTCCGCTTGCGTCTCAGGTTGGGGGTAATTAGGGTTTTGGATTTTAAGTTGGAAAGATTGGAGCTTTATTGTGTTTGTGTAATTGGGTTTGGTTTTGTTTTGGCAGTTGAAGGACATAGTGAATCAGGGGAAGTTGGTTTCTGACGAGGTTATTATAAATTTGTTGTCGAAGCGGCTGGAAGCAGGTGAAGCTAAGGGTGAACATGGGTTTATTCTTGATGGGTTCCCTCGGACTATTAGACAAGCTGTGAGTTTGTACATCTTGTAATCTGTTGTGAGTCTTAAGGGTTCTGATGTTTGTGCAAGCTTGTAACAGTGACATGTATGGTCAGCCTCAGCACTGTTAATAGTCATTGGTTTGGTTGGCGCGTTGATATTTACTTTAGTTAAGGACTTTTTATTGTCGTATAATTTTGCTGATTGTTCTGCATTAAAGTTTGGCGAAGCACTCAAGCTGCGATTTGATGGTTATCTTCTAAAGAAGATTTATTTTCGTGAATTTGTCATTTATATTCCCGAAAATGGGTATGGGTCATAGCATCACCATTTCATGTTGCTATAATCCATTATGTTCATTTTTATTTTCTATTTATCTGGCCTGTTCCCCTGTTTCTGTTTTTTCCTTCCTTTTGGCATTGATGGCATTGATGTTCATGTGTTGGTCATACTTTAGGAAATATTGGAGGGGGTGACAGACATTGATCTTGTCGTTAACCTAAAGCTTCGGGAAGAAGCACTACTTGCCAAATGCCTTGGGAGAAGGATCTGCAGTGAGTGTGGAAAAAATTACAACATTGCTTGCATTGATCTGAAGGCTGAGAATGGGAAGCCTGGAATGTATATGGCTCCACTTCTTCCTCCGACTCATTGTGCAACAAAGCTTATCCAGCGAGCTGATGATACTGAAGAAGTTGTCAAGGAGCGACTTCGTATTTACAATGAGATGGTATGTACGATTTTGAATGTCTCTTATTGATAGCAAACCTTCCTGAACAAAAAAGTGATGATTTCTGAAAATCTCTTATACATAATATGTGGGGGAACAATCACTTGATGGCTAAATTGTGATACAAAAAAAAAAGAAAATCTTCGTGTTTGTTTGGATGACTAATAAGATGAAGTGAGGGTAATGAAAGTGTTTTGACTGATCATATAGGTTTTTGTTTTCTTTAGCTTCATTTTTTTTAAATGGATTGTAACAGTCAGTGTTCTTTCTGTAATATAAGTCAACTATGCAGCTATGCCACTTCTGATGGGTGAAAAGTATTTATATCAAAGTTTTTCACTATTTTGTTCAATTTTAAGGAATTTGCATTTACTTGTCCCATGTCTGAATTAATAACATGTCCGATCATAACTGTCTTCCTCTTGAAAATCTCCTTTAAGACTTCAGAAATCATTGGTGATGTTGTCAAAGTTGTTGCCAGTACCTGCGTAACTTTTTATTGTTGTCTGCCCCTCCAATGGCGTAGAGCATCTTTATGTAGTTTCTACTTTAGTGCATCCGAGGAGACAAATGGGCTGGCCTATTTTTGGAATTATTAAGATGCTCATATGTTATTAATGATTATTATGTCATGGGAATGTTTTATTTTAGTTAAGCTTTTTACTAATTATCATAGTGCATTTTTCAGGGCTACTTTCTTAATATTGCGATGCTTGGATGTTCATCTAAACGTGTTTGATTTCTTGCCTTTATTTTACACCACGTCAATGTTATATTTATTTCCTCCCTACCCTCCTATTGCCCGGGGAAACAAATTATGGGCATAAACATGTTAAGTAGTTTCGGAGTTCTCATTAGAGAAATGCACTACTAATTGACCTTTAAGCTTGTTACTAATGTGGCAGCAAATATACCTATGGACCACATGCTCAGCTGTATATCCAATATTAACTTTTCTAGCGGATAAAATAGTGTACCATAGCAGCTATATTAATTTTATCCTTCAACTTTTCATCTTTATTATGTTGTGATTGCAGAGCCAACCTGTTGAAGATTTCTACTGCAGTCGAGGCAAGTTGCTGGAGTTTGATCTTCCTGGAGGAATCCCAGAATCGTGGCCAAAGCTGCTTCAAGCTCTAAATCTTGAAGAGCCCGAACCTAAACAGTCTGCTGCAGCTTGAGTTCCTGTAGCAGCAGCGGCTTGAGTTTGTGTAGGTATCTAGCATATTCTCAGAGATAAGTTAGGCCATTCTTTGCATGTGAGAGATGTGCATGCATATTATTTATTTGGACAGGGAAGGGGGAAACGGACATATGCAATAAGCAAACATAGAACTTTTATACTATGTGCTATTGTTTGGAAGAGCGTGGAGCACTGTGCACTATTAGTAATTTTATTTGCAGGCAAGTGTAATTGCCATTCAATTTTGTTGAATTCTTTTAGTCGTGAAAAAGTTACCGGAGGTTCTTTTGATTTGGAAATGCCAATCTAGAAATAACAAATGAAGGTGACAATTGTATGAACAAGTTTTCCACGAGACTGAAAGCATTTTTCTGGTTTTCAAATGTATGAACAAACTTTATTTGAATCGCGAAAGAGTTTCTGGTTTTGCTTAGGCATAAATACCTCCTTTATTGTTAGTAATGACCTGATGATCTTTTATGTGATGTTGATGGTGTGTAAATCTATTAACTGTATTTTGAGTTGAATTCATTATTCTTCTGGAGAATATTGGAAAAGTCTTTTGTATAGCTTGCAAGTCAGCATAACTTGTTTTGGCTACTCTGTATCACCAATTTGTTTTGTCCTACTCCTTTGTCTGCCTTTGATGGGTCTTTATAAGATAATGGAACCCTGCTGGTCTTTTCTTGGCTTTTGTAGGTTTATAATTTTTTTTTTCCGTTCAAAAAAGGTTCTTCTTTTCCCATTGAAGTGGCATTTTTAAAATAATTTTGGACGGTAAATGGTCACCTGGAATCCCTTCTAGCTTCATTAGATTTTGGCGAGGCAAAATAGGAAAAAAAAAAATCAGTGCGGACTAGATGGCAAACTTCTACGAGCGGACTTGGATGTCTACGTCGATTGGCAAAGTCCACCGAGTGGACTTGGATCCTGTTTTGTAAATGACCTAGCTGGTGTTTCTTGGCGGTGTTTCGCCAGCTGCTCATTGCACCCAAAAAAAAAAGGTTTGAAATATTTATTGATTTTTTATATTTAATTAGTTTATTCGTATTTAATAAAGAGTAATTGTCGTGCGTACGTGGAAAGAAATTGAAAATTGTGAACGCACGGTTTCGGCAATTTAAATTACAGATTGTTTTTTGAAATCACACTTGTCTTTTGAATTTTAATATTCTCAGTCTTTCTATCTAAATCATGCAAACATATGTATTTATATTATATTTATAGCTTATTTTTTAATTGTAATTTTAGAAGACCTATATTTTTTAGTTTTTATTCTATTGTTATTCGGTTGTTTATAGTTGTTTTTTTTGTTTTATTAAATATACTGACTATGTGTTATTTTTTGTTGGTTTATTTTTTGTTTTAATTTTATTTTTTGAATAAAAAATCATGCTATGTGTACAAAAAATAAAATCAAACCAGTGAGACTTATTTGAAAAAAAAAATCAAAATAAAATATAAACACAAAAAATAAAAATAAAAACAATGTGTCCATTTAAAAAAACTCAAAACAAAATAAAAAAATATAATGAAAACAAAATATGAACAGCCACTAAACAAAGGAAAAAAAAACATAACAAAAAATAAAGCAAAAACAAGATCTAAACAAAATATAAATACTGTGATTTTATAATTTTGAAAAAAAAAAGCGACGCACGTGTAATTTTGAAAAAATAACTTATAATTTAATTTTTGAACTTGTGTAGCTATAAATTCGAATTCTTTTTTTTTTCTATGAAGATAACATTAGCCCTTTAATAAACTTTAGTATAATATAATTATGAAAGGCATAATGATTAATATCTTTATATGATATTCTCAATCAAGGAATCCGAGCAAATCCTGGAGCACAAGCATAAGGTCAGAGAGGAAGCTGCGGGAGTGATCCGACGAAGTTCACTCTGTTTAAGTCAGTAAAAATCTTACGGAGAGAGAATATGCAGTAAAGGGGCTTTAATGAGAGAGAGGGAGAGCTATAGAGTAGAGGGATAGATGCTTATGAGGTGACCATGCAGCTACACCGTGTTTTCGATACGAAGGGGAAACGTCTGCAGAACAGTAATCCAGCCAAGCTATTTGTTTCAAAGGGTAGTTTCCCTGAATACATTTAAGCTGATAGGTTGTAACCAGCAAATATAAGCCTTTTGCGTAATCATAAATTCTGCTCCATATCACGTACTAGTTTCCATTATTATTGTAATTATCCAATTCAATTATTATTTATTATACAATGCTTTGTTGTTATTTTTTATTATATTGTTGTTTTCAATCATATATACAAGTGTAAAAAAAATCACGTAAAAATAATAATTTGCCACTCAAGAAATGAATGGAAGTCGCTCTTAAATTACACTCTACCTTCCAACCAAGTTCTCATATAGTCGTATATGAATATGATATAATCCATTTTGTGGGTTTAGGGTTCTTGGAATGGGGCAGAAGCAACATCGTCTGTTAAGAAACAAGAAAAGTTCCCATTTCCTTTGCCCCTTTTTCTTTCTTTTATGAGAATTGTGGAAGCAAAGTCGGCAACAAAGACCCACTTGAACCAAAATGAATGGTGAACATTAAAAGAAACAAGATTTGCGTTGCATGTACGCAAGCATGCACTCACAAAAAAGAACAAAAAAACTCACTCGTCTTCTTTCTTTTTTCCTTTGATTAGGCTCCTCAGTATGATGCTTTAAAGCCTTTGACCATGACATTTTCTTAATGTTGTTTTACATCAACTTATTCAACAGACATTTTGTAAGATTTCATATGTTTTGTATTAATGCTAATTTTAAAAAATTATCTTATATAATATAAACTCAAAAAGAAAAAGATAAGTAGAGAGATCAAAGCTGTGTGCGGTTTAGGTGGATTTGAACTTCTCAATCTAATCTAACCGCCAAAGTGCAGATGAATGATTTATCATCCGCAAAAAACTATATCAACCGTGTTGTGCGGTTCAATTCAATTACGTGTGAATGCGATTAATTCCTCTAGTTTTTGAGTATTCAACAAAAAAAATGTCAAATATCTCATGACTCAAATTTATAATCAAATACATCGTAACTTGAGCTTGTTATAATCAAAACATAGTCTAGAAGTGTCCAAAATGCGGATTTGCTAAATCATCATCCGCAACTATCCATAACTTGTGAATAACCAATTTGTAGATCAATTGCGGACAAATTAAGCGGTTGAGCAATATGTTGCACACTCCTAAGTCAAACGAGTAGACTACTTTAAACCTCGTTTAAATTTTTCAGTTTGAAACAAGCTTTTTTTATACAAAGAATGAGTGGCCACTGTAAAAATTAGCATGTTAACGATTTTTATCCTCTCAATAAATAACTACAAATAATTTGAGATAAAAAGTATACGTGTTTAAGTGCTGTGCCAAAACTTCAATTTTGTAATTGTAAGACGACCAAACAATGCATTATTAAGCAATATTTTTAGGGAAAATGGCAGGCCACTTTCAAGTTTCAAATACGGTTGATGAGACTTATCACTTGGAGCAAATTAACATAGGAAATAGTTAACCATTGACGTGACAAAAGTCCCATAAATGGATAAAAAGTTCGGCAGCTGTTGTAAAGACAATTCCAAAGAAGAAAAAGATAATAAGGAATGTCACTCATGTTATGAAAAAAAAAAAAGAAGGAAGACCACACAGAAAGCATAAGATTCAAAGATCAGCCCATAAAAAAAGAAATAACTCACAGCCTCATAAGTTGCTTTCTTCCACTCTCTTCTCCTTTCCCTCAGATTCTATTATGTACTGCCTTCACTTCAAACACGGCAATGCTCATTTTATTAACAAATACAATATATTCCAAGTATCATTTTCGTATTTACTTGAAATTATAGACCACAGTAACGCATCTAGAACTACAAGTTTCAATTCATTTTCCAATTATAATGTTTTTAGTGATTCCTATTATACATTCATTAATGTAACTCTAACATGATACGTTATTTCAGATTAGTTTGGCAAAACAAAAAGAATATTTTTTCTATTACTTTTTATTTTAAAAGACGTATAATTTATTTCAACTTTCACTAGTCAACATCCTCAATACCATTCAACCTACAAAATATATTTGTCTTTAATGGCGCAGACAGGTGGGGTTGTTAGCTATCCGCAAACACTTAGATATCTTCGTTGATTTCACCAGTTCTGTTTCATCTTTGTCTCTTTATTTTAAAGTCGACACCACCTTAGTTAAATTCTAACTCCGCCACTACTTATCTTTGAAAAAATCCGTTGAAAGTAGTAGTTTGGAATGAATTGTGCTAGATGTATGCCTAAACAAATAGTTAATTAGAAACTTAATATTGATTGCTATAAGTTAATGAGAAACATCATTATTTCATTAATAATCTTAACATTATGTCAACGTCATTAATCAATTGGTATACAGAAATTTAATTACTTGATCAGAACACACCTACATCGTAAATTGGCCACTCCAAGTGATGCATCCGGGAGATTAGGGAAAAAATTCACATCAATTAATTAATCAGGTAATTGTAGTGTTAAATAAAATTTATGATTGTAAAACGACCTTCGTTGACAGAACAAAAGTATTCAAGAATTTATTCAGTTATCTAATGAGTTTTCCAAACTTGAATGTTATGTGTTTTGATTTTTCTATTTAACGAAACTCAAGTTTTAAAAATAAAAAAAAAAAGAAAGAAGAAAAATAATACAATTGAAACCCTAATAAAAGCGATGTAACTACATATGACATTCATTATTCATGAAAAAAAAGAACATAAAACAAAAATTGCAACATGACTGTTCTAATATGTGGTCTTTTTGCTTATATCCTGTTTTCTTTCTTTTTTTTTTTTGAATTGGAATGAAAAATTTTATAATTAACTCAAATTGGTTACAATCAAAGACAAGGTCGAAGAAAGAACAGCATCGAACGGGCCAGCCCAAATCATGTAATCAGACAAAGAAAGTGCAGCTCGCAAAAGACAATGCGCAAACTGGTTAACAGTTCTAGAAACAAAACTTAAACCCACATCACTAAGCTCCCTAAGAATCAAGCACCAATCCGACGCAATCAAATAAAAATACGAATCACCGCAACCATGTTAGAAATGGCTTGGACAGCAGCAAGCGAATCAGTTTAGATTCTATTTTCTTGCTAAAAATACCCACAAGAAAATAGAATCTAAGGAAAATTAGAGAGAATGGCGCATCTTTTCGACGAAATAATTTTATGCAACATAGTAAAAAAGTAGAGTGACTAAATAAATTACTTTATGCAATTTACATCTACACCAAACAAGCACCCTCTAGTCCTGTTTGTCTGGGGAGAAAGAACAGAAAACAAAGAATATTTTCATTTTTTCCAATCTTTTTTGTTTGGACAATAACTAGTCAGTTAGCGAATAAAAATAGGGGAAAAAAATAAAGACTGCAACGTAATTTCCCTAATTCCCTTGCTTCCTTCCATTACATGTCACAAATTTTTCGCCGTTTTAAAGAGAAAAGAAAGCAAATGAGAAATTTATTCATAATATATACTTCTTTTATTTTATAAGTGAAATTAAATTTCCATTCATATTTTTATGAAAGTAATTAAACAATAAATAGAAAAATAGATCTCTCTTCTTTTCTTTTCTCCTCTGTTTTTTTTTTCCATTGCAAAACTTAAAAACCAAAGAAGAGGCTAAATGTTAAATTATTTAAAATTACACCAATAACTTTTTAACTCAATAGTTAACATGTTAGTCTTGCATGAATTAATTGTCAAAAAGTAAAGAGATCAATTCTCAAAGAAAATATTAGTTAATTAAAAAGAGAAAAACTTTTAGTACCCTAACACTTACGGTTGTTACATACTCTTTTGTATGAAAAAAAATATATTTAAAATTACTTTACATGTATAAGATATGTTTTTCCAATATGTACTCCTCCGTTTATCAACATTCCAATGAGAATAGCAAAAGCCCATGTGACAAGCACATTGTTAATTCATAAAAATATTGAAAGTTATCAATTTAAACGATTAACAAAATTAAATTAACTAAAAAAATTAGAGGAAAATTAGGTAGCTATTAGTATATCACTTAATCTTTTTTTATAGTTGTTAGTATCACATTCAACAAAATTAATTTAACTAAAACAATTAGAGAAAAGTTTAGGGAGAGAGAATTCACTCATCTCTTTATTTTTTAAATTTTTGTGATGTAGAAATACAATATTAATAAATGAAATAAAAAATAAATCGAACTCAAATTTTTAGATAAATAATAAAGAAATTTTAAATTAAATAATATATTTTAACTCTCTAAAATAGACTCACGATGATACTTTTAGACTCTTTTTTAATCACCCTCAATCTCAACTCTACCACGAGTCAAGAAAAAAAAATAGATAAATGACTAAAGATGTCTAATAAAAATTTTGAAATAATTTTTATGTCTGGGAAAATTAGAAACAAATTTAACAGTTTTATAGAAGGAAAAAAAACATTTTAGCTTTATTTTCCAGTTAAAAATTGTTTATTTTCTTAATTTTAAAATAGCGCGCTAAACCAAAAACTTCCGGCGGCTTCAATGATGTCAGAGAAGATATTTTGGTTCTGACATGGCAACCTCATGTCTCCTTCCTCGGAATACCGCAAATGACCGAGGACATTTCGGTCATTCCAGCGCACAACCTTCAAAGCTCCGTCGTTGCTCCAGCAACAAACCTGCCACGTGTCAATCTCACCATCTCAAACCAACAGGAATCTTTAACTCAACTAATATCATGCAACGTGGCAGAACAAGATCCTACAAGATCTAGCTGCACGTGTCAAAATATTCCCTCCACGTCATCACCTCTTTAAAGGGCAAGATCGAGGGAGATCGTGGAGGCCAACCCACAGCCCGGCTTTTGATCTCGTGCCAGGTCAGCAAATTTGTCTCCACCGTCAAATCTGACATGGCAACGTTTAGAACCTCTCTTCGTCCACGTCAGCAACACAGCCATCGAATAATATCTGTTTTATTTTTGCCATATCCACTCTCTCTCTTCCCCTCTCTTCACTGTTCTCTAACCTACAGCGTCTTCGCCGTTTCTAAGCCAGTCGTGTCTAGTTTCAGCTTTTTCAAGAAAAAAATTATCGGAAGAAAAAGAAGCTACAATGTCCGCGAAGCTGAGAAGGCAATGGATTGTAGTTTTCTCAGGCTTTCGTGAAAATCAGAGCAAGTTTTTCTCGAGAAAACTCTGTAATTAAAAAGTAAAGTTTGAGTTGACTTTTATTATCTTTTTTTTTTGATAGATAGATGCAAAGAAGTGGCTGTGTTTGGCTCAACAGAATTATGTATATCTTCCTTGCTCTTTTATTTTTTTAAATTGCTTTAATTTCAATTAATTGAGATCTTTGGCTGGTATTGTTTGATTTTGAGAGTGATTAAACGTGAATGAATTTGATTCTAACCTCTGTTATTCTAATGAATGTTTCGGAGCCGTGGAGCTGATTGATTTTTCAATTTGAAGTTAAAAGCTGAATAAAGGGGTTTGAGCTTCTATTCGTCTTCGGTTGGTGAGGGTATGGTCTCTGCTCTTAATTGCTAGCGTATTTTCTTTCATTCAGGAAAAACATGGGATTTATTTAATTATTTCTGCTGTCAAATTTTTGTGTGTGAGAGATGAGACTTGAGAGATTTCAGCCTTCATTCTTGTCTTATGCTTGTTTCGAACACTTTAAATTTTTTTTTTTTGAAACATAAATAAAAAATTTTTAGCTTTGCTATGCCGATTTCTTGGAGAATTTGTGTTTTTGAATGAATTTTATTGGCTCACAACTCTTCTAAGTCCATTATGCAAGATGGAATTTCGTTTGTTTATTTACTAATCTAATCTGTCCTTTTTTTTGAATTTTTTTTTATCATAGAACAAGGTGAGTTAGTTTCCATTAACATGTCATAGTTAATTCCATTAACATGTCGTAGTTAACTTTGTTGTTCATGTTCTGGACACTTGATGTGAAGTCTGATATGATTCTTGCAGGATTTGTTGGGGTATTCTGAGGTTGCTGGCTTGGGGGCTACGGCATGAGGAGTTCTTTTTCTGGTGGAAAGGAGTTTCTTTTACCTGGTCAGTCCGGTGCATACTTGGTCATTGGTCTTTGCAATCTGATTCATGCGGATAGTTCAAGTGAATAATAATGGTCCTACGGCCAACGGGCTTGCGGAACTGAATCATGACACTCAAGATGAATTTACGGAAGTCAGAAATGGGGTCACAGGTCAGGGCCAAGGGCTCTCAGAGGAAGATGAGTCCCAAATAAATGAGGACTCTAAAGATGTGAATGATAGACACATGGAAGTGGGTCAGGTCAAGACCCATGACCAGGTCGTCAAGCAGGTGCTGCAACAGCATTCTCCAGGTCCTTTGGTTAAATGGGAGAGGTTTCTACCACTTCAGTCTCTAAAGGTTCTGCTCGTGGAGAATGATGATTCAACTCGACATGTTGTGAGCGCATTTCTTAGAAACTTTGGCTATGAAGGCAAGTATCCTTAAGCTTTTTTTTTCCTGGCAGTAGTATCCTTAAGCTTTTAACTGATAGAAAATACATAAAAGCAGCACCTCCTGAACTATATGTGGAAGTTATTGAGCCTTGCAATTTTTATTTTTGTGTCTAAAAGTCCTTGGATGATCAGTGTTCATTAACTGACAGTTTCTTCTTTTATTAGAACAATTATCTTGTAAACGCACGATAAAGGCATATTGCAATGAAAACACAAAACAAGTTTTATTTACATTTTCAAGCACTTCATTTCACATTTATTATAGTTCTCAAAATATTTCATCCATTTATCATCACAGGACCAATATTTAATATCATAACAAATTTTGAGAGGCAGGTATGTTATCAGAAAGGCCTAAACTGGTTCAGATATTTTAATGGATTGATCTGACCTCAACTGGATGTAAAAATGTGACAGAAAGGCCTGCTACATTACTGTTCCCCCCCCCCCCCCCTGCTTCTGCAAAAACTTAACCAACCAGCATTTTTTAAGCTTCATTTTCCTTTTCTACTATGCTTCCCATCCACTCATTTATATATGTATGCGTTCTAATTTTTATCAAGAGGCGCTTGGTGCATATACTGCAAATATCTAAAATCAAGTAAACCTTGAAAGAATTGGTTTTGTAACTCTTGTACCAAAATACGAAATATGATTGGCGTATGATATTCTGTGGTTGATAACATTCTTGCCCGATTTTCTGAAAGTTCAAATGCATCCAAGGAACAAGGAAATATCTGGATGTGAGGATAACTATTTCAAGGTGTTCAAAATTCTCAAGTTAAATGACACAAATTTTTGACAATCTACGATAATAATTGTTTATGTATTTGATTTTGGATGTGCTTGCATAAGGCAAAAAGTGAACCACTTAAGACAATTTACATAATATTTACATGTTGAATTCTTTATTTAACAATATTCAATTGCACAAGGAAAGAGGGAATCCTTCTTGTCAAAGGCATATAAAAAGATTCCAAAGTGTTGGAGGTGTGAAAGGAAAAAAAAAAGAATTGAACAATTTAAATGTTTCTCTAGTTTGTATTGAAGCTTCGGTCTACTAATTCTCATTCTACATTTTCTTCATTTACAATAAGCATCCTATATTTGTTTTAACCTTATTGATATTGCCTAGAGCACAAATTCCTGAAGGATTGGCGCTTTCTTTTTTTTTTTTTGTAAATTATACATGGTGAATCCATTTTCCATGCTATTAGACTATTGACTCCTAATTTAAGTCAATTTACTTAGAGCTTTAGGAGATATACCAAAAATTGAATATGACTTTCTCTGCTTTGCTTGGTTTTGTTCCTCACTGTATATGAAGCTTACAGGTGATTTCTTTCCTTTCTCTTTCTGTTTCTTTTTCACCCCAAATTGCAGTTACTGCTGTAGCTGATGGTCTGCAGGCCTGGAAGCTCTTGGAAGATATAACTAATCACATAGATCTTGTTATATCTGAGGTGGTTATGCCTTGTTTATCAGGCATTGGCCTCTTGAGCAAGATTATGAGTCATAAAACTTGCAAGAATACCCCAGTTATTAGTGAGTACATTTCCACTGTTTCTTCTTTTTCCATTCCATTTAAAGCTAACCTTGTTTACACTGTCATCTTGACAAATTGATACTTTTAATTGCTACACCTGGTGAGTTTTGTATGCAGTGATGTCATGTCATGATTCCATGAAGGTAGTCTTTAACTGTTTATCAAAAGGTGCAGTTGACTTTTTAGTGAAGCCTATTCGAAAGAATGAGCTCAAAAACCTTTGGCAGCATGTTTGGAGAAAATGTCACAGCGTGAATTGCTATAGTTATTACACTTTATGTATGAACCTATATCATGGACCAATTTTGGATTCTGGACTTCAGGTCTGTTCTATATATGTGCATTTAATGCTGATTGTTCACCTATGTAAGCTAAAGAAATTGGTATTGGTTTTATTTGAACTATCATCAGTAAGGCAATATTTGACTATTTAATTTCAATATTATCGTTTTTTCTTCCTTTTGTACAATTGTCATCTATTTACTGCACTAATATAGCATTACAGCGAAGTGCAAAATTTTGCTATTATGTTTTGCATTCACTATTCATCCTTTCATCAGTCTAGTAGTAGTGCTAGTGAAAGTGAAAGTGCTGTTCGAACTCAAAAATCCACAAAGTCAAAAAGCACTGAATTGGACAACCAGACTGGCAGCAATGATGAAGATGACATTGGAAGTATTGGCTTGAATGCTAGGAATGGCGGTGACAACGGAAGTGGCACTCAGGTATTACTTGTCTATGAATCATGCTGAAAAGCAGCTGATTTTCAGTTTGCTTACTTCTGTGAATAGATACATTTTGCAAGAAGAAAGAGACGTAATTATCACGATTACACTTGTTTTTTTACCTAAACCCTGATTTCTATATCTGAAGGACGATCGACATTTGAAATTGTATGATACCCTAGCTGATCAAGAAACTGGCTATCTAATTGTGCATTTATTGTAACAATGACATCAAGAGACTAAAAAGTTTTTGCTAAAAGAAATGGAGAAAAGATATAGGTTTCGATGACAATAGAAGAGTCAGGAGTGAAAAACTCCATCAAGAACTTGCCTCACG
>CAODLS011629846.1:0-17731 GCA_948243855.1 Flueggea neowawraea
GGAGGACTCAAACATCACTACTGCATGAAAGCCACTTTGTGACAACGATCCATGAAGTGCTTTCATATGGGCCAGTCCAATACATGTTCCCCAACATGCATCTATGTTCTAAGTTGATATCTCATATCCATAATCAGTAAAACGTGATTATCCACTTAGCGACATACTAATTTTTAATTAATTATCATTCCCATGATAATGATCGATTAGGGACATTTAGAATAGTATTCCTTTTATCTTTATGGTTTTACTATCAAGTCACGTACTTGATGGCACAAAGAAGAATAAACTATTCATAGAGTTTTATCTTCATAAAATAGATAATATTTCATAGAAATGAAATGCCTCTTTATTAAATAATTGAATGACAATGCACATTAATGATTGAACTAGGGCACAATTCTAACACGTAGATGGCCTTCAGTGTGTGTGCAACATCACCTCAAAACATTCTTGATCATGGTTAACATCTTAAAACCCTGAATTCCTATGAAGTCTAGATGGAATGCCACCAAATTCTGGTTAGAACATACGGGATATTACATATTCCCCCCTCAAAAGAAATTAATCCCTGAATTTCCAAGCAACTAAGTCAGAGCTAACTTCAACTAATACCACCTTTGGTATAAGAGCACACTACTACCCCAAACATACAAACTTATGTCTCTAAAAGAAGACCAACTCAGTATTCCCCTCAACAGACACCAAGTCTAAGTACCCAGGAGTAATCATAACCTTAGGACTCCATGGACACATCACAGAGTATTTAACTCACTCAAACCTAAATCTGCAAAATGAAAAGAGCATGCATAAAAAAAATGCAATATGCATGTACAGAGAAAGAGACAAAAAGATACTTACCTACGAATTTGTAGAGCCAAAAAGGTGCAGATATCTATGTTGCATCTCATCTTCGGCCTCCAAAGTCGCCTCCTGAACAAGATGTTGTCTCCAAATCACCTTCACCAACAAAAATCTCTTTGTTCTGGAGTCTCTGGACCTGTTGGTCAATAATCAAGACTAGAGTCTCGTCATAAGATATATCAGTTCTAATCTCGACCGACTGTGGTGCCAAAATATGCTACGGAGCAGAGACATACTTCCGAAGAAGTGATACGTGTAACACCGGATGAAAAAAAGCAAACTGAGGTTGTAGTGCCAACTCTTAAGCCAAGACCCTAACTATGCTGATAACCTCAAATGGACCAAAGTACCTCTGGCTCAACTTGCCCTTCTTCACAAACCTCATAACGCCCTTCATTGGCGATACTTTGAGAAATACATGGTCGCCAACTGCAAACTCCAAATGTTTATGCTTTGGATCAGCGTAACTCCTCTAACCACTATGAGCAGTCTGGATCCTCTACTGGATCAACCTGACTTTCTCAGTAGTCTCTAAGATAAGATTTGGCCCTCTCACTGGCCTCAGCCCAACACAACAGAGATTTATACTTTTGTCCATACAGCACCTCGTATGGTGACATCCAAATACTCGAATGGTACGAGTTGTTGTACGCAAACTCCACCAGAGGCAAATATGAATCCTAATTCCTTACAAAATCCACATCACACACTCTCAACATATCTTTCAAGGTCTGAATTGTGCGCTTGGACTGACCATCATTCTGCAGATGAAAAGCACTACTGAAATCCAATCGAGTAACTAACCCTTCTTGTAGTTTACGCCAAAACTGCGAAGTGAGCTTAGGTCCTCTATCTGACATGATAGAGACTGTCACACCATGCAAATATACAATCTTTTCAACATATAATTTCACTAGGAACGTCACTCCATATGTCGTATTATCAGGGAGAAAATATGCTAACTTGGTCAATCAATCAACGATAACTCAGATGGAGTCGTATCTCGAAGATGTCCTTGACAGCCCAACAACAGAGTCTATAGTGATGCAATCCCACTTCCACTCCAGAATGGGTAACTGCTGCATCAATCCTAAAGGACGTTGGTGCTCGAACTTAACCTACTAACACGTTACACATTGACTAACAAACTCACTGATGTCCTTCTTCATCTCAGGCCATCAATAAGACTCTCGAAGATCCCTATACATCCTAACGTATCCTGGTGTACAGAATATGTGAAGTTGTGACCCTCTGTCATAATCTCCTTGTGCGACCCATCAGAAGTTGGGATTGAGGGTATTATAGAAGGTTCATTCAGGATTTTCCTAGGATTGCAACCTTTATAACTCGGTTAACTCAAAAAAGGTGTTATGTTTGTATGGTATAACTCATGAGAGTAGAGCTTTCTTGAGTTGAAGAAGTGTTTGACTAGTGCACCGGTGTTAGCCTTGCTATCGAGTTCTGGACGGTTTGCAGTCTATGGCGATACATCGAGGGTTGGCCTAGGTTGTGTATTGATGCAACACTGTAAGGTAATCTCATATGCATCAAGACAACTTAAAAGCCACGAGCAAAACTATCCAACACACGACTTAGAGTTGGTGGCAGTGGTCTTTGCACTTAAGATCTAAAGGCACTATCTGTATGGAGAGACTTTTGAGATCTTCATAAAACATAAGAGTTTGAAGTATATCGTCGGTCAGCGATACCTGGACTTGAGGCAAATACGATCATTGGAATTTCGTAAGGATTATGATTGCACTATCTCATATCATTTTGGCAAGGCCAACGTAGTTGTTGATGCTTTGAGTGGGAAGTCGATGGTAGTTTAGCCCATATTTCTATTGAGACATGACCAGCGGTGTCAAAGTGGCAGAGTTTACTAGAAAATGGATTGGAATTATAGGCAGATGATTTTGGGGTACCGTTTGGGAATATTGAGGCGACGTCGATCCTGTTAGATCGGATACGAGAGGCACAGAAGGAGGATACCGAGATTCAGGGTTTGATTAAAAAATTACATCATCTGATGCATCTGAGTTCAGATTTGATGACTCTGGACTTCTCTAGTTTGGTGATTGGGTCTATTGCAAGCGCACAATAGTTGATGCACTAATAAAAGCCTAAGGAGTATTCCTAGGGTGTAGAATGCACAGGGATGAAACTAATGTGATCAATTCTTAAAATAAAATAAAACACAAAGAGATGATATTTTTTTGGGACTTTTATAATAAGGAAGACAAAAATAACAAACAACATGATAAAGAACGTTAGGACTTTCGAGATTTTACTAAGACTTCTGTTTACTACATTTATGAACGGGTTAAGGGATGTTGAGTGTTCTCTCGCTATTATCACCTAAAGCCTCCTTCAAGTTCATTTAGGCTATGTACATTTATTAGAAGGGTCCTTTCGGCATCATCTAACTAAACTAGACTCGTTAAGCTCTTTTGGGAATTTCATCGAACATTTTGTTAGCGTTAATATTTCTACTACACAACCTAACAAGTTCAATGCATGTCAATGTCATCTAGCCTTGTCCTTTCAGTCCTTCAACTATGCATGTTAAAACTACAATTAATGATGGCCAATCATAATCATAGTCAATTCATACATGTCATTAAATCAAATCCAAGAAATACTACAAATAAATCATTCAATCACAAGATATAAACACTATGAACATGGCAATGAAGAACATGAATCCCATTCATAAATATAGCAAAAAGAAGTCAAGGTTTACATCTCTATGTCCTAAAAATATATATAAGCTGTCATGATTATGCTCAACAAAATATGACAATAAACATCAACATAAATCATGATAACAACAAGAAATAAGAAGAGAGAAGAGAACAACAAATGTAGACGAATCCTCTTTTGGTGGCCTTCAAGAGAAATATTCACCATTGGTGTAAGGCTTTGTTGGATTAAGCCGGAATCAATTTTTGAGATAGTGGAAATCCTAAGTGGTGAGACTTAGGTAGTGGACGTAGGCATGGTTGGTCGAACCACTCTAAATTGCAGTGTTGTTTTCTCTCTTCATTTCAACTCACTTCCGCTCTCCAAACTCAACAAAAAGCATCCTCGGGAAAATTCTCCAACAATCTGTGTGTGTTGTTCTTCATTCCAGAATATCCAATTTCATCCAAACTTTCATTAACATCCGTTGTTCATCAATAAGGTGCTTTGTAGTTGCCCAGACTTTCATTAAGGTGTCTTAATGATCAATAAGGTGATTTTTCGTTGCCCAAACTTTTATTAAAGTTACTTAATGATCAATAAGGTGTTTTTTCATTCTCAAAGTTCACTCCTTTATTTTTGATATCATATTGTATAGAGCAATATTCAAATTTGAAATCCTAAGGAGCGTCTCAACTTTGTCTTCAGCTGAAGTTTGTCAGTGTGCGTTGCTACTCATTAACGCTCGTTGATCTTCTTATCAAAGTTTTCATCTTTAATCCATCTATGCAACAATTCTCAAATCATTCGACAATGTGCATTATACCCCATTTGCATGCGTTGATCCTCATGTACATGCCTTAGTGAATCATTTACATGCTTAGATCGATGTTTGGCACAACCTAACAAGTTTAATGCATGTCAACGTCATCTAGCCTTCTCATTTCAGTCATTCAACTAGACTTGTTAAAACTACAATTAATGATGGCCAATCCTAATCTTAGTCAATTCATACATGTCATTAAATCAAATCCAAAAAATACTACAAATAAATCATTCAAGCACAAGATATAAACGCCACAAATATGGTGTTGAAGAACATGAATCCCATTCATAAATATAGCAAAAGTATGTTAAGGCTTACATCTTTAAGTCCTAACAAAATATTTAAGCTATTGTGATTATGTTCAACAAAATATCACAATGAACATCAACATAAATCACAATAAGAACAAAAGATAAGAAGGGAGAAGATAAGAGCTAACGTAGAAGAATCCTCTTTCGGTGGCCTTCAATAGAAATCTTCACCCTTTGATCCTTTAGTTGACTTCAGTTTTGATGATGATGAATGCAAAACATCCAAGAACATCTAGGAAGGAAGTGCAAATGTACAGACCTTGTGATTTGTGGCAACAAGGCACACTTAATCACATAGAACTTGTGCAAAGCATGTAGACATGTGTCGTACTGAAAGCAGAAAGCATAATATCTTGCTCAAAGCATGTAGAAGGAGTTACTACGCAGTGTTTTTTGAATAACAAAGATCTACAAAAGCAGAAAAGAAGTACTGCGAGCGTAGATGAATATGACACATGGCTGAAATAAAGCAAAATTCCGTTACAGTATGTCAGAATTCAAACAGAAATATTTTATGATGTTGATTCAGAGAATGTCAGGAGAGTACAGAGAGTCAAGCACATTGCAAGGTTTGCTAAGCTTTCAGACGAGATGAGTTCGACTAACTGACAAAGCCAAGACGCTCCTCGGGAATTCAAATTCAAATATTCCTTGACTCATGATGAAGTACTACGTTCCACAAAAGACGGTGGAATTGAGGAACAAAATATGCTTGTGTTGTCAATTGGAAGGTGAGTCATTTAACGAGGCATAAGAAAGATTTAAGATGCTTTTAAGCCAATGTCCTTACCATCAATTTTCATTGGCGTTGCTCACACAATTTTTCTATGATGGGCTCACTATGCATGGCCAAACCTTTGTGGACACCGTGGCGGGGGCCTATTTTGGTGACAAAATGCTGAAGAATTCTATGACATCTATTAGATGCTTGCCACCAACTCCCAACAAAAATCTGTGAGAGGAAGACGAGCTCTCATTCATGAGGTAAGCAGTTCATCTTCACCTAATTTACTTTCTAAGGTTGATGATCTTGCTAGGAATATGAATGTTTTTTCTTAATGCCAAGGCTATTGGTAAAGAACTGGTATCCGTTGGCCTACACCTAAAGACTAAGGCAAGTGTACCTATCGTCTATAGTTAGTGGACCTATGAGTACCGAGTGCCATATCCCACAGAGACTACGATTATTAGCTACTCACTTTTACCCTATTATCTAACTGACAAATTAACTGATTGGAATAAATAAAAGAAATGGAAATCAACACAGAAAGCAAACATACACAGTCAAAAGGATAAAACAATTGATGGAAAGCGACACCTAGATGTTGAATCCCCCCAGATCAAACTAACTGATAAAATTTGTTATTCAAACAATTAGTCGGGCAATTGGACCATGCAAATTCCTAGGATATATTAACCTCTCTTTTGAGTTAGCTAAAGTCTAATGACTAGGTTGATTAGCTGGAATCTCTTCCTAGTTGAAACCCCTATTGTTGCTTTATTGATTCATGAATTCCACTATTAGGTTTGACCCTAATTCGGAGGATTTATGACGACCTATCTCTAGGTTTGCATACAACTCCTCTCAATTATGAATGATCTATCACATACAGAATCTCTCAATTGCACATGTATGAATCAACAAAGGAATCGAAACCTAGCAACAATCAATTCAACTATTGAACAATATGAATCATAATTGATTCTCAATTCCATAAATAAACTGAATGAATAACAGTCAAATAATCAATCACATGCTCAATCTAGGGTTCATCACATCCAGATGCACAAAGAATTAGTTCATATTCCTAGAGAGATAAACAACAAAATACAAAGAGAATCTAGAGAGAGAAGAAAAACCATTGATGAATCCTTCAATTCTTCGTGTGATTCCTTTGATCTTGATGCCAATTAAGTTCTTCTTGAGGTCTCACGTTCTCTGACCCTAAAATTAGTGTATTTTCACCTCTCAATGTCTGTTCCCCCTCCTAGGTTTCCATTTCACACTTAGGAAGACCAAAAATATGCATTATGGGCAAACACAGCCTAAGACACAGCCATGTGCTTCTTTTCCCATCCGTGTCTTACAAAAGCATCAGGTGCATCATTACAAAGTCATGCGTTTTTGCCCATGTCTTCCACCCCTCTATCTGTGTCTTGCCAACTCAGGCGGTGTCCTAATGAATGAACATTCCAGGCTATCACACGGACACAGTCGTGCATGTTTCAATCCGTATCTTGTCCAAAGCATCAAGCAATGCATGTTAAAGCCTCCACTCGCACATAGTTGATGAACCACGACCGTGTCTTGCTGTTTGGTGACCGTGTCTTGCTTCGTTTTGGCTCATTCTTGCCCAAATTCGTCAATGTATCATCAATCGACTTGGAAAATACAAAATAAAGCATAACAGTACCATAACTCAAGTTAAATGCTCGATCTATATGTAGAATAACATAGAAATGAAGATAAAAACATGTATAAATGGGCGTTTATCAAACTACCCCACATTTGAACTTTTGCTTGTCCTCAGGCAAAGAAAGACGTAGGCCAAGGGAAAAACTTACTAACCAAATTCGGTCAATAGTGGGATGGAGCTTCACATTAAATGTCAACAAAATAAACTAAGTAGTAGAGAATCTAAGAGATGCATACGTTACTAGTCAATTCAAATCGGTGTCCCAAAGTACACACGAGTTAGAGCTTAAATCCAAGTTAGTTGTTTTGAATCGTTCACCCTTTTGAACTCATCAAGTAAAATACCCACAAAACACTAAACATTATGGGCAAATTCGATAATAAACACACATTAATTGCACACTCTCAACATTTTGGCTTACATTGCTACAAACGCGGTCAGTAAATATCGAGTCTGACCTTTGTGCTTTATTTGTGCACTTATCTCAGTTTCCACCACAAATTATAGTCTCTTTGACATGAAAATCTATCATTTGTGATGAGTGTTCCCGGTTACTAAGACAATCCCTCATGGCAGTGCTTTGCATACTCATGTCTAAGACAGCGAAGTAGGGGTCAAACCCCATCTACTTATCCTGGTTTAGGATCAAGCAAGCCAATAACCTTTGATTTCATTTATTTGTTCAATATCGTTCCCAACTTCAGCCAACCATTTCATTCATTAAGCAATAGTTAAAAGGGTGACAAAACCAAAGCAACCAATTTGGCTATAAGCTCAAAACTAATGCAAATCTAGAACTTGCAATTCAAATCTCTTAGTAACAAATGCATATAAAAAATTCTCAACTAGTTAATCTATTCACATTAACAAATAACATGCATCCCACAACCATAATATCAAAAACTTGATCAAAAAAATTAAATACCCCCAACCCTACACTTAAACGGTGCATTGTCCACAATTTACAAAATTAAACAAATAGTGTAAGTGAGAAGGGGAATAAAAGAAATGAGTTCTAGAACTTCCCTCAAAATAGGTCCGCAGAGAAGAGTTTTGGTGTGAATTTCATCCAAGTCTGTGAGAATCCCTACAAACTAAAAAAATAAAACCAAATAACAAACTCAAACAAAAAAACAAATGCTCAAAGTGAAAATGACCTGAAATAAAATAAACGAAGAATGTCTTGTTAGTGTAAACCCTAGCCCTAATGCATTGTATCGAAATTATATTTTATATTATATATTATGAGGCAGTATTTTATCTCATTATTATTCCTGTGCATGTTTAATTTGATAAAACATCCATGAATAGAGATTCTGCCTAAGTTATCAAATATGTGATTTGGATAGTAAAACCTTGAAGAATAAAACAATACTATTCTAAATATCCCTAGTCGATTATTGTCATTGGAGTGACAATAAACAAAGACTAGTATGTACCCTGTGAGATGATCATGTTTTACTAGTCATAGGATATGAAGTATCAATTAGAGAACATAGAACATGTTGGAGGACAATGTTTGGATCGATCTGCTTATGAGAATACTACATGGTTGAAAGTCATAAGTATTTCTGATACAATGCTTATACTAGATCCCTCGACTTGAAATCACTATGAATTCTTAGGTGATTTCTTGTATAGTTTGACGTACGTCTAACATTATTTGTAATGAGTAATAAATATAGGTATGATTGGGTACGTCGTGATTCATGCTAAGAAACATGAGTGAAGTGAAGGGATTGCCACTCTCGAAGATAAAAAAGATATCACCAGCCACTTGATTAGTGAAACTGAGTAGTGTGTGGGGACGCCCAAACAAAGTGATAAGAGTTCTCATTTGTTTGAAGTAGTCAGGATCACTTATAGATCAAGAAAATATTTTAGCATAAATAAGGGTGACTCGTTCCATGCCTTATGCTAATTATGATATCGAGAGGTAAAGGGTTGTATAAGGTTGTAATTAGGTTATGTTGATTTGTAATTGACATTCTTTTCAATTTGGATAATCATAATGTCTTGCTAGAGACCAATTATGATTTATGGTTTTTGAATTAATTTAGATCCATTGCCAACATTGAATGGACCTACAGGATCACACACAGTAAAGATCTGGGTTAGAACTTAAACTATCTTTCTTATCGGGCCATTAATTTATATTGATAAATAAAACATAATGAGATGGGCTCATGATAAATTCGGCACACTCGTTAGGCAAAAGATAATGAAAATTCGGCCTAATGATTTAATTGATTAAAAAGGTTTTAATTAATTAATTGAAGGAAGCGAGGAAGAAAACTTCTTGTTTAAGTAGGACTTGTTCAAGAAGCAATCTTCTATCTTGTAGGAGTGGAGAGGCCGTCCGCACATGCACAAATTAGGGTTTTATTCTTGGAAATAAAATCTAGGGTTTGGTGTAGTAAAGTGGGCGGCATACACAAAGGAGTTTCAATTAGTGTTGGTCTCCTATTTTGTAGGAGTATGGTCGGCCACTTAGTGCACTACATCTAGGGTTTTATTTTTGAAATAAAACTCTAGGGTTTGTGCAATTAAATGTGGCGGCACACAAGGCATAAAAACCCTAAGATTTTCGTAAAACATGGCTATCCCTCTTGTGAAAACCTTAGCCGAATTCTAAAAGGAGAAAGGAAGGGATTTTATTTTATCTCACTCTGTCTTGTTTAGGGTTCGACAATACACAACCAAAAGGAGAAAGAAAATAGTTTTGCTTTGCTCTTCCACATAGCCGAAACCTAAAAACATCAAAGCTATTTTGTGAGTGCTAGCACACGTAGTTTAACCTATAGATCTGTCTGTGTGAGAGAGTAGAGGGGAGTTGTCCTTTGGCAGTCCATGTAGTCAATCACATTCGGCACTATCTAGGGAGTAAAGGATCAAATTTGATCTGCGCTCTTTTGGTGTTAAAGAAATTCGGCCATCAAAGTAAAGAGGTAATAAAATTCTGCACTTTATTTAATCGATTATATTATCATACATGGATCTTATGGCGTGTTTCTTGTGTTTTCCGCTGCGTTCAATGTTGATTAGTCACATAAGAAACCCAAAACGTCCAAACTTGGGTTGCCTTCCAAGAAGCGCTTCTTTAACGTCATAAGCTAGATGTTAGCAAGTGGAGACCAATCACAGGAGTTCTCGTGGAACCTTGCTTTTTAGTTGCCACAAAAAGTGGCACACCATCTCACATTTTTCCTTTGGCTTCCATTGCTCAAGCGTCCTTTCCTTGGCTTTCTTGCTCTGAGCTTTCAGTCTTCTCTTCTTCATTTTACGCATTGCCTCAAGAACCTTGGATGCATCAGTTGAATCTTCCTTGGAGGGCACCTGCACCACACTAGAGACAACAACCTTTTCTGCAGTAGAATACAAGTCAAAATGGTGTTTAACCTTAGAGTCCTTAATTTCAACACTCTGATCTCCGACACTAAGGGTTAACACCCGATCAAACACATCAACAATGGACCTAGAAGTTGCTAAAAATGGTCGTCCTAGGATCGAAGGTGTTTCCAAATTACTTATCATATCAAGGATCATAAAATCAATATGAAACGTCAAATCTCCTACCCTAACCTAAACATTCTCTACAATGCCTCGAGGACGCACAACAGACCTATTAGCAATTGCACAGGCACCCTTGTCTTTGTTGGTTCTCCTAAGTCCAATTCCTCAAATAGTGCATAAGACATCACATTCACACTAGCTCCTAAATCAGCTAAGGCATCAGCAATATCTAAACTACCAATAGTAAGAGGGATAAAGAAACTCCATGGGTCTTTTAGCTTTCGTCGATAACTCAGGTCTTAGTTTACTATGCTTATGTCCTTTTTTCCTTATTGGCTTAAACCAAAAGTTGTTGTCGCTTAGGTTGAACAAGTAGCTTTTCACTATCACAAGAGGCTACTTTCACTTATTTTCTCTAGAAAAGAGCTATATGATAAGGAATTCGAGGCTTGTACTCTCAAAGCACCTTCTTTAGCTCGGCCTTAGGCTCTTCCACCTGGTGATCATCTGTCCCACCAATAAAGATAGCATATACTTGCTCCTTTGGATTTACCTCAGTGCTGCCTGGTAGGAAGCCCAGTTGCCTTTAAGATAGGAGCTTAGTTATTTCACCAACTTGACTCTCCACATTGTGGAGGGATGCATCTAAATTAAAGCCCATTGGTTTGTCAATGTAGTTTTAATTTGAGTGAATCACTTTTCCGAAGTCTCTATGTACTTGCTCATTAACCCCTCAAAGTTGGGCTTTACTAATTATTGTGGTTACTGAAAATCAGGTGGATGAGTCTGTCTCTACTGATTAGGACATTCCCATGAAAACTTCAGGTGATTCATCCACCCTGGGTTGTAGGTGTTATTGTAGGGATTATTCTAAGGATTGCTCCTATGACCCATGTAGTTCACATTTTCCATGCAATCCTGAGTTCTTTGATCGTCAACTACTTTGCTATGCACCACATTAGCTGCTTGTGGAGCCATAAAAAAACCCATCAATGTTCTTACTCAAGGCCTCAATTTGTATGGCCAAAGTCGTCACTGCATCCACCCCATACACTCCAGCTGGCTTTACTGGCTTATAATGTGTTATGTGCCACTGATAGTTGTTCATAGCTATGGTGTCTTGTTATTCAGAGTACCTCATGCCATTGCATCAATCATCTGTCGAGTGATGTGGTTCAACCCATTGTAAAAAGTTTGCACCTACAACCATGTTGGTAACCCATTATACGAACAACTCCTTAATAACTCTTTGAACCTCTCCCATGTATCATAGAAAGATTCAGACTCAATCTGTGCATACGGGGAGATATCATTCCTCAGCTTTATAGTATTGGCGTGTGGGAAGAACTGAAATAAGAATTTCTCTACCATCTGATCCCCAATAGTAATAGATCCCCGAGGTGGAGAGTTCAACCACTGCTTAACTCTAACTGTGAGTGAGAATGGAAACAACCTGAACCTTATAGCATCATTCGTTGCCCCATTGATCTTGAATGTGTTGCAAATTTCAAGAAAATTTTCCATGAGCGTTGGGATCCTCTTTCTGCAACCCATCAAACTGAACTAACTATTCCACCATTTGAATAATGTTGGGATTAATTTCAAAGTTGTTGGCTGCAATAGTTGGTCTCGCAATGCTAGACTTAGCCCCCATCAAATTTGGTCTAGCGTAGTCTGACATGGTCATCGGTTGGGAAACAACACCCACTGATTGCTCTGCTACACCTTGGTTATTCATTTGCACTGTTAGTTCTCTGAGTCTTTGTCTTAGGTTGTGTAGAGTTGTTCTCTCGATTTTAGGATATGCTTCAATCAACTCAGAGGGATTCCCTTGGGTCATATACCAACAAAAACCTGAAAGACAAGCACAGAGAAACCAAAGCATAATTTTGGAAACAAAACTAAAGACAACGGAAAAAACAATAATAATAAAGAGTAAAACAAAAAAAACAAAAACAAAATAAATTGATAGATTAATAAAGATGGAGCTTTCCTAATAACCTAGTTCCCTGGCAATGACGCCAAAAACTTGGTATCCACCGGCCTAAACCTACAGACTAAGGTAAGTGTACCTATCGTCTATAGCTAGTGGACTTATGAGTATCGAGTGTCGTATCCCGCAGAGACTACAATCATTAGCTACTCACTCTTACCCTATTATCTAATCGACAAATTGACTGATTTGGAATAAATAAAACAAATGAAAATCAACACCAGAAGCAAACACATACAGTCAAAAGGATAAACAATTGATGGGAAGCGGCACCTATATGCTAAATCCCCCTAGATTGAACTAAGTGATAAAGTCTCATTATTCAAATAGTTTTTCAAGCAATTAGACTGTGGAAATTCCTATGATATATTAACCTCTCTCTCGAGTTAACTAACATCTAATGACTAGGTTGATTAACTGAAATGTCTTCCTAGTTAAAACCCATATCGTTGCTTTATTGATTCATGAATTCCACTATTAGGTTTCACCCTAATCCGGGGGATTTATGTCAACCTATCGCTAGGTTTTCATGCAACTCCTCTCAATTATGAATGATCTATCACACACAAAATCTCTCGATTGCACATGTATGAATCAACAAATGAATCAAAAGGCTAGCAACAATCAATTCAACTATTTAACAATATAAATCGTAATTGAGTCTCAATTCCATAAATAAATTGAATGACTCAAAATCAAATAATCAATCACATAGTCAATCTAGGGTTCATCACATCTAGATGCACAAAGAATTAGTTCATACTCCTAGAAAGTTAAACATCAAAATACAAAGAGAATTTAGAGAGACAATAAAAACCCATGATGAATCCTTCAATTCTTCACATTCCTTGCATCTTGATTCCAATTGAGTTCTCCTTGATTTCCTACGTTCTCTGACCTTAACCTGAGTGTATTTTCACCTCTCAATGTCTGCTACCCCTTATAGGTTTTCGTTTCATGCTTAAAAAGGCTGAAACTATGCATTGTGGGCAAACACGACCTAAGGCACGACCGTGTGCTTCTCTTTCCATCTGTGTCTTACAAAAGCATCAGGTGCATCATTACACGGACACGGGTGTGAGTTGACGAATGAACATCCCAGGCTATCACACGGACAAGACCATGCATGTTTTTTCTTGTGTCTTTTCCAAAACATCAAGCAATGCACATTCAACCCTCCATTTACATATAGTTGATGGTCCACAACCGTGTCTTGCTGTTTTGGCTCGTTCTTGCCCAAATCTGTCAAGGTATCATCAATTGACCTAAGAAATACAAAATAAAGCATAACAGGACCATAAATCATGACAAACACTTGATCTATATTTAGAATAATATAGAAATGAAGATCCAAAAATGTATAAATAGGCATTTACCAAGAACAATGTGCTTTTTGTGGAATGATTGGGCATAATGAGATGAGTTATGGTACAAATGGTATGGGTGGAGGATTGGAAGATGTGAATTATATGGGGGGATTCCTAATACCTCAACAAAATGATCCTTATTCTAATGCTTATAAGCTTAGTTGGAGGAACCATCCTAATTTCTCATAGAGAGACCCAAATGCCCAAGCCCCACCTAGACCCATAGGCCCACCCACTTTTCAAGCTAAACCACCTTTCCAACCAAACAACCACCAAGCTTCACCACGACTTCAACAAGCCACCCAAGATAAATAGACATCCCTTGATGACTTGTTTATGCAATTCATGTCTAAGATGGAAGCCAGGGTTAACTAACTAGCTGGAACCCAATAACTACCATCCAACACCAATAAGCCACCATCCAAAATCTTGAGCGCCAAGTGGGACAAATAGCCAAAATGGTTTCAGATAGGGAGAAGGGGAAGTTACCTACTATATCCCAAGTTAATCCTAAGGAGTGTGTGATGGCCATTACTTTAAGGAGTGGAAAAGAGCTTGACAATCCAAATGTAGGGGAAAAGTCAAAACTTGACAATGAAGAGGTGAATTGTTAGAAGCAAAAAGAGATGGGAGAAGACAAATCCTATGAGTAAGAAGAGGTCAAACTTTATATTCCTCACATCCCATTTCCCCAAAGGCTTAGAGATCACACCATATATGCTAATTTCATGAAGTTCTTTGAGATGTTCAAGAAGTTGGAGTTGAACATACCTTTTTTCGAGCCCATTGCCTGAATTCCTAATTATGCCAAGTTTTTGAAGGAGGTGATAGCCAACAAGAAGCAATTGAAGGAGTATTCTATGGTAGCACTCACCGAGGAGTGTAGTACGATGATTTTGAACAAGTACCCTCCAAAGCTCAAGGATCCGGGGAGCTTTACAATTCCATGCAACTTTGGTAATTTGGATAATGTTCCATCATTGTGTGATTTGGATGCCTCCATCAACTTAGTGCCCTCTTCCATGTATAATAAGCTAGGGATTGGTATATTAACTCCTACCAATATGACTATCCAATTAGCGGATAGAACAACTCAGCGACCACTTAGGCTTGTGGAGAATCTTTTGGTCAAGGTAGGCAAAATTTTATTTCCCGTCAATTTTTATGTGTTGTGCATGAATGATGCATATGATACCCCTATCATGCTTGGAAGACCCTTTTTAGGTATAGGGAGAATTGTGATTGACTTGAGGAATATGAGCCTATCTCTTAATGTGAGAAAGGAAGTTGAGGAGTTTAATGCCTACAAGAATATGCACTCCCTTTTGCTTGATGATGATGTCAACAAACCACCCATTTTGGAAACATGTTGCATGATATCTAGTTCTCCACTTTTGCCTTCGGCTGGTAAAACTCATGGTGAGAAAGAACCAAATGCTAAAGCGATTGGGAATCCAAAGGCACACAAGCTTGAGAAGCTGCCAAGTTTATTTGAGAGCAAGAACAAGCAAGGGGTTGGAATCAAAAAGGCTATAATCAAATGAAGAATGAGTGATTGAATCTCCATCGGTAAGTTTGTCAAAGGACAAAAGGTATATTACTTTCCACCCAAATGTCACTTTCTTTACAACCCTCATATTCCAATATGTGGCTCATTTCAAATTGCTAAAATTCATGCATGTGGTGCTATTAACATTATACTTAATGATCACAAACCAATTAAAGTCTGTGGAAAAACATTGAAACCCACAAAGGAGCCACCCATGAGGACTATTTTGGAGTCCCAAATAGATCTTTCATCCATGTCCGAAATGACGTTAAACTACTTTTCGTCTGCAATGATGAAAGACTATGAGTATCCTTTAGTTTTTTCTTTTATGTTTTGTTGCATTGAATAAAGGAGTGGTGTATACCATTCTTTCCATGTTCATGTGCCCTTTATTTATGATTTTGTAATTGTGTCCGCTAATGTTTCTTGTCTTATGCCTAAAATTGGATCTGTGCATTCAAGGAAAAAGCAAAAGCAAACAATGCAGAAAACATAGAAGCTTCCTTAACCGTTTCCCTCTTTCTTTTTATGCTTAATGTTGAAATTTGGACTTGTCCCCTTACTCATTGCTCTTGTTAGGAATGATCCGGCCTTACTTTGTTGAGCATTAGGGACAATGTTCAAAATAAGTGTGAGGGAGGGGTTTATGGATGGCTTGATGCTTAATTGCTTTATATTCCTTGCTTGTGTAATTTTTCTATAAATACTTGAAATTTTTACTTGAATTGTGCTCAAATGTGTTTTAGAATGCATCAAACATGATAAGAATAGAGTTTGAATTGAATTGGTTGGAAGAATTTTGTAGTGTGTTAGATTTTTTCACATGATTAATTGAGGAGTTGATGTTAATTGTTAGTTGCTTAAACCTCAAATTGGCATTTTTAGGTTGCAAGATTGAGAGTTTCTTTATCAACTACTTTAGTTTATATATGGGGTATAATAGAGGGTTTCAAGCTTGTTGCTAAGTTGTTTTTTATCAAATGTGCTTAAATGTTGAATTATGTTTAAAATTTTGGTAATTGACTTGGCTTCTAATTGAATGAAAAGTGCTTATTTATAAATGTGTGAAATTGTAAAACTTTTCTCTTTGAGGGTGAACCTAAACAAGGACAAGCACATGGGGCCCCAACTTTGTGGTGGAAAAAGTTAGTACACCTGATGAATCATTAACAAGTGTTTTTAGACATGGACCCCTAATTTGCTGAATGTGTTTGTAGCACCAAAAAATAAGAAGGAAGTAATCTATTGGATAAAGCAAATGTAAGGAATTTTGAAAGAAAACGAACTTATAATGGAATGATGAATGAATGAGGCCAAGTTGCTCTAAAACAAAGGAAAATGTGTTTGAATTTCGCAATAAGGGAGATAAGCTTTATAGAAGCCAATGGATTAGAGGATTTGATAGTTAAACTCTCGAAATTGCAACTTATTAATGCCAAGGTTTGGTTTTTGTAAATGATGAATATCATCGCATGCCTCTTTTGATCATTTTACTTGCATAGTTCTATAATATAAGGATCTTCTTGTCTCTTTGATTTAAATTTTATTCTAACCCTGGAATTAGATTTGGTTTGCTTGGGGACCATCAAACGAGTAAGTGTGGGGGACTTTGATGATGGCTAAATTTACATATTAATTTAAGCATTAAGCGAAAGCATTTTGGCCCTAAGTGTGCTTACTTGTCCACGAATTTATTTTTTTTGTGTTTTATGTAGGGTGAATGAAAATGCATGAAATGTGGATGAAGTGTGATGGAAAAAGGCATGAAGATTTTATGATTGCAAAGGAAGTGGAAGCGATCATGAAAAAAAAATAAGTGGGTGGCCATGGTCATGGTGCAGACCATGGCCTCCAATTCATGCTCTAAGAGAAACCAGTGGGAGGCCACAGTCATGGAGCTGACCATGGCCAGGCAAGCCAAATGCCATCTAAACCAGTGAGTGGCCACGATCATGGAGTTGACCATGGCGTCAACCGTGGAGCAAGCTTCAACGAAGCAAGGAAAGCAGTAGCAAACCACGATCATGGTCTCTGCTCCATGACAGTGGCCACCTGGGCAGGAAGAGAGAAAAAATGACGCAAAAAAACAACTTTGTGTGGACCAAAGGGCAATTTTGGAATTTCTTTTGTAGGGTTTTTGTGTCATGTGAAGGGGTATAAATACCCCCATTTATCACCCATTTGGGTATCTTTGGACTTTATTTTTTAT
>CAODLS011630033.1:0-10156 GCA_948243855.1 Flueggea neowawraea
ATTATGTTCAATGCAACGTGGTTTTACCTCATTCGTATATTTGTAAATAAATTACAAATAAAACGGGTATATACGTATTCTTGTATTTCCCAAATAATTAAAATCTAATTTCAATTATCTAAATGAGAACCACATTTGCACATTTTAAAAATAATAATTTTGAAAACTAATTTTCAAAATAATTCTTTGTAGAAAAATGCAATTTCTCACAATTTTTGAGCACTATTTATATACCAATAAATTAGAAAAAATAGTTCAAGAACTCAAAAAATTATGAAAAATATACAAAAAAATCTAAAAAAATCCAAAAAAACTATGCCAGAAAAAACATGAAAAATGGTGGTTAGTACACGTGTCAAACACCCAAACGTGCCGCCCAGTTCACTCCTATGCGCGTCCACTCGTTCACGCTCTACACGCTAGGCTGCACAGTACCGCCACGTGTTGCAGTCGCGTGGTGACACATGTTGATAAGACACGTGTTAGAATCTGAATTGGCCACATGTCGATTTCTTAACAGTCCAAGTCGACCAATATGCACGCCATGTGTCACGATGATGTGTCTGACACGTGGCACCTATGCCACGTGTCACCATTTCAATGGTTAAACGTGATCACGTTTCAGACCACCTAGTATGCCACGTGTTGCATCCAGGTGATGTCACGTGTCACATACAGATATCGCCACGTGTTAGAGTAACGTGCTGCCACGTGTTGACACCATATACGTCCACGTGTCGACGTTGCAGAAAGCCACTTGTAGCGAATGCACAAAGCCACGCGTCGATATATAATTCGTCCACGTTTTACGCAGTCAACTTTGACCTTTTGACTGTGTGCCACGTGGCAAAATGTGATTGGTTCGTGTGTCTTTTCCAGATCCTTCTTGATCATTCTACCGCTGCCACGTGTCGCTATCCGAGTGATCTGCGTGCACCTAATAGAAACGTACCACGTCATCGTTTCTTATCAGATGAATAAATTCATCTGGGTATTCTCATTCAGTATTTTTCGATCAGGTTTTTGTCAATTTGACGACCTTCCCGATGGAATTTCGCTACGAAATTTTGGCAGGTAACGTTTTCAAGGTAGCTGATCTCAAATCTTTTGTCAGAATTTTGAAATTCCAACTTTCAGAATTCGACTACAAACGGACTCGAACTCGAACAAAAAATGACATTCGGGACAAAAAGTCGAATACCAAAAACTCACAGTATGCATCCTAGACAGAGGCCAACAATATTTTTGAAACATATTCGAAAATCTTGTGTTGGCTCTGATACCAATGAAGGAATCCTATACTGGTTAACTAATAAACAATATAATAAATAGGTTCGACTTACTAACCTTGATTCCAGCGGAAGCTTGCAGCGGAGCAGGACCAGTTCTATGTTGGTCTTGCGAGCAAACCACGATTGAAATGTCAACGGGAGTGCTCGGCTGTTTCGCAGTTTAGATGCCACACGTGATCTGTGCAGGACTCGGGACTGCAGACCGGACCTCTCTCTCTACCGGTTGAGAGCTCTCTCTCTCTCTCTCTCTCTCTCTCTCTATCTTTATGTGTGTGTTGGTGTTAAATGAGAGGGAGCAAAGCTCCTTATATAAGCCTCTAACAGGCCTAATGGGCCCAACCGACCCATTTCATCCCTAACCGAGTCTGATTCTCCTCAATTGGGCTTTCCAATTAGTCTTGGTCTACGGTCTTGGTTCATACATCGACCGACCAAGTTCGGTTCACCCGTAATGGCATACCACATTTTCCAACATGCTAATTTTGAGTCTATTTAAGCTAAAATGCAGATCCAATTAGGGAAGCAAACTTTAATAAACAAAAACACAAATATGGAGAACATAAGGAGCTAAGTTTGAGCAACAAAATGTTTTGGGAGTGAATTTTTCATCAATCTTGAGCTAATTCACTGGGACTAAAATGAATAACAATGATTTCTTTTAGTTTTTGTTTTTCTTTTGAGATTGTTATTATTTCTACATACATTATAAGCTAAATTTATTGCTATCTAGATACGATGAATTTTAAGATTGATTTTGTTTTTTGATTTCATTGATTCAATTTGGTCTTTGATTTATTGTGATTTATTTATATCTTCTTTGTTGTTTAATTGAATTGATATTTGTCAGCTTACTTAGTTCATGAATGGTTTCATATATTTGTGATTGAGAAATCTGTTGTATGAATAGATCAAACATAAATGAAAGAATTTACATTTTGTGTAAAAGACTGAGCTCATAAATCAGATATTGAAACGAAAGGAGTTGCAGGAAATTCTATAGATAATATGATATAAATCCTTCGGTTTAGAGTCAAATCTAATAAGAGGATTCACTGAATAAATTAATGCAATCCTTGAGGTTTTAATTAGAAAGAGATTTTAATTAATCAATTTGAGGATTAGTTGTTGATTGACTTGGGAGAAAGATTAACATAGTTTAGCAATTCCCATGGACCAATGAGAGAAATATTGAATTGGGTGTTTTATTTTGTAATTGCTTAGGATGTCCTTAGAGGATTTAATATTCGATACTGTTTAATCTGTTGATTGTTTGCTTAGCTTATTTTTGGTTGTGCTTTGTGTTGATTTTAGTTTGATTAGTGTTTATTTTATTATTTACTATCATTTTACATCGTCAATTAGGTGAAACAAAGGCAATTATTGTATTCATAGTCTCTATGGAATACAACACTGGGTATACTAGTAGTTATACTATAGTTTGATAGGTGCACTTGCCTGAAGATCTATAGGTTAGAGATTGGTATCAAACACAACCTTTTACTCGAGCCATAGATAGTACTAATTGTTATGAACCATGATGGTGAAGTCATCAATCTACTTTGAGCTTGTCTGTTATAGACCTAATCTCTCAAGGTTTCGCCCTTGAAACACTAATGGGTTGTCGGAAGAAAGTACTTATATCGATATCCATTGCCTCGACTCTTAAACGATATGAGATATATGACACAACAATTTTTAATAAGGCTTTGAGGAATTTAAAAGACAAAAAAAAAATCTTTAAACTCTTTTGTTTCCTCTGCTTCCTCAATATCCTCCTCTCTTAATTTCTCCTTCTTCTCTGTCCTCTTCCATATATCTCTTGATTCCTTTATTATTCTCTCAGAATTTTTACCAGTCATATAAATGCCACAAATTGAAGGAATCCTATACTGATTCAACAAATAAACAACATAAATAACAGGTTTCACTTACTAACCTCAATTCCAGAGGAAGACAACAACAACTAGCAGTGAAACAGGATCAGATCTGATGTTGGTCTTGCCAGTAAACCACGGTTGTGTTGTCGATGGAAGTGCTCGGTTTTTTTGCAGTCCAGATGCCACACAGATATATCTAGTGGGAGGAGAGGAAGTAGAGTGAGCAGGATAGACTGAAGAGAGAACATGAAAGTGGAGAAAGGGTGAAAGAACACACTTTCCTCTCCCTTTCTTTTTCCCTTCTTTTCCATCTTCTTCTTTCTCTTTTTCTTTCTTCTCTTTCCCCCCTCTTTTTCTCCTCCTCCTCCTTCATATTTATAAGCCTCCAAATGGGCTTTGCTCATTGGGCCCATTATGAGCCTTATGGGCTCATAGGCCTAATGGGCTCAACTAAATTGAGTTTACCAATTGGTCTCAGTTCACTGTCCTGGTTCACACCTTGACCGCTTTTTCTAATATCTCCCACTCGAACATGACGAAACCTTAATACGTCATGTAACATGGTTAGTACTTATGTAACCGTGTTCGTTCCCTTCATCATACAAGCAAATATACCTCTCGACCAGCATACTATGAGAGCGTAATTGCTATACACCTGTTAAGGATATATAACATCTCTTAACGCAATCTTGCTAGAAGGTGACTCTCATAGAACGACTTCATTCTGCCAATGTGTTTGCAACAACAGCTCAGACTGCTGGAACGTATGCCTTCCTCTAGTTTATAACCATGCAATCGTTGTTTTCTAACTTCACGATCTCACGAAAACTTTTCTCAAAGTTCAAATATCATGTGACACGCTACGTGAGAGCTAGCTTAGCAAACTTATGAGACTAGTGCAAATGCGTCTAGAAATAAACTTCCCCTCTTACACCAAACAATCCATATAGAAAAGTTTACTTGCCCAACTAATCACACTTGGTCGAATCAATCATGGCCATTAACGACAAGCTAAAGTAGCCAAACTCAACTACACGTCTTGAATGTGTTAAGGGTTCTAAGGGTAGGTAGTACTGAAAACCGTATGTTTACGACAGGGTCTCACACTAGGAAAAATGAGATTGTTTTTCAATCTTTTCCATCCCTATGGTCGTGCATATATCACACATGGTATGATTATATGCTGTGGTGTTCTTTCCTTCCCTTAGAAGAGTGCATGTTTATACAACAATGTCAACACCACACAGAAGTTTGGTTACGATTGATTTCACCATCTAACCTTAATCCACACTTAACAGAATTTCTTCTGGCTTTAACATAGAATATGCTAAAATTCTCTCAATTGTAGCATTTGATCATTTGATGATTGATATAGGAATTTATCATATGGTATATGTATCTTTTCATACGACTTTTTGCTGCCCTTTACAATGAACTCACAATTGTAAAATGTAAGACGACCTCTTGATTATGAACGCGTTATCTTTCTACATTCAAAACCACATCATCTTAGTTCTTCCCCCCGACGAACTTGGAAAACTAAGGTAAACACCTGTATAACTGAGTTACTTATTTGTCCAACAAGCTTGCACACTCAACGCTACAACAAATATTAACTCTCAACATTTGTGCTCGAGTATTGTTTACAATGATCTTGTTAAAGATCATATTTTAAGGGATTACATACTTCGTGTACCATGCTGTAATAACCCTCCCATTCTGATCAATTCTCTGTAGCGTTCCAACCACTTCTGACAAAGTCTCTAGTGGAATATCATTTGATTTATAATGATCTCGTTCAATTTTGAGTTTATTCTTAAATGTTTGAGGTGAGGTTTGGGGTGTTTGAAGATGTTTAAGAATGTTTGAAGATGTTATTTTTGGAAGGTTGGGTGTTATCGAGCATCGAGAATGATCTGACGTATGTTCGGAAGCAAAGAAAGTCGAAGAATGCTGTCTGAAGCATGACAATGCACTTTGCAAGATGCGAGACATACGTCATCTGGAATTCCTTCACAACGTGCTTTGTGAAAAGATAATGTATGTTATCTAGGAAGGAAAGATTATCAACATACGTTGCTTGTTTATAACGTACGTTGTGCTGCTACGTTTTCAGAACATAAGCTTCTGGACGCATTTTTACTACGACAACATACGTTATACACTTTATAATGTACATTTTAACACCAAGATGTACATTCCATGAGAAAATAACGTACGCTGCCTTTGAAAAACACTGAAATGGTACGTTTGAATCCATGGTCGTTTTAAATCCCCAAAACCCGACTCTTTCATTCATAAGTCTCATTTTTCACTCTCTCTCAACTCTGGATCAATTCTCTCTTCCTCTTAATGCTTCCACAAAATTTATAAACATATTTGGAGGTAATATTTTCTTTCTAATCTCTTCCTTTTATCATTTTCATGCTTGAATCTCGTTTTTAGCTTTTACGCTAAATTTTGATGTTTGGTTTAGATTTGATGATTTCGATTGAAATGGATGTTGTATGTTGTTAGATTATGATTTTTTGAGTTTATATTAACATGAATCAAGCCTTGAATCAAGAGATTTGATAAGTTATTGACTGAGCTAGGGTTTAGTTCAGGTTTAAGACAAATAATGGTGATTTTGAGTTGTTTTTCATAAACCGATTGTATATTTGAGTTCCTGAGGTTGAGATTGACCTAGGTGGATGTTTAAAAAATATTTTTATTGGTTGAATTGAGAGGAATTTTTGGGTAAGTTTTATATAGGGACTAAACTTGATATTTTACAAGTTTAGGGTTAAAATATAATTTCTGAATATTTTGTGGTCTGATTTATTAATAGAAATAACTTGGGTATTGATTGATAAATTTTGAACAGTTTGGAGACTGAATTGTATTATTACATCGAGGTCCAAATTTCGAGGAGTGTTAGACTTTCGTTTGAAATAGGATTTCTGACGCTGATGGCGTCTGAGTCTGCACTTGCATTTCATGCATATTCTATATTGCCACAATCATCGTGTTTGATCTATTTGTGAAATATCTTGTTTCAACTCAGTTTGACTTCCAAGGTGACCAACAATCGACCGGTGGTAAGTGATTCGGAGTTTGGTAGCTCGGTATCCAAGTGAGTGGATGAAAGCTTCAGACACATAGGTTATGTCTCTCTTACTTATATGTTTTTGTTGTGCTATAACCATAGCATGCATAATCTAGAATAATTAAAGGATTGGAAATCCTAAAATTTGGCCTACTTGAGGACTTTTCTGATTTGAATTTATTTTTGGAAAATTATCCAAGTTTTTGGAAATAGTAATGATACTTTGTTTTGTAAGATTTTATACTTCTAAGGAAGTTAAATTGTTTTTGAAAATAATATAAAGTGATTATATTATTTCCTTTGATACGTTCTGAAATAAATTCTGAAACTTTGCTTTTGGTAAAATGTTTGTTTGCTATGCATGTTGTTTGTTTGCAAAATGTTTTCCTTTGTTTTTGAAATAAATAAATTTATTTTGGTTATTTTTGAAATACTACTTTGATATAGCCTTGAGCGCAATACTATTTTAACTTGGATTTTGGATCCATCATGAGATACAGCCAGAAAGGCTATCCTGGTGCCTTAGTGGCCATGTATATGATTTTGTACCTTAGCGGCTATACTTGCCTTAGTGGCTATATACTCATCTTAGTGGATATATACTTGCCTTAGTGGCTATACATTCGTCTTAGTGGATATACATTTGCCTTAGTGGCTATATATTTTTCTTAGTGGCTATACTTGCCTACGCGACGTTACTTGCATAGATGGAAACACTTGTGCCTATGTGGCAAACCTTCTAATGGAATTTCTAATAAGCCAAAGGTTTTTTTACTTCTGTTTTGGAATTTGTGATAAAGTTAAAAAGGTTTTTTGTACTTTGCTTTTGGAACTTTTGATAATTAAAAGGTTTTGTTGAACTTCACTTAGTTTTTGAAAGTTTGCTAAAGTTTGAAAATGTTTTGAAAGATTTTGCTAATGCTCATGATGGTATGTGTGCATATGTATGCTTTGTCTGCGAATAGTTTCGAAATGATTTTTGAAACACTACTATGTACATAACATGTATATATGTATATTTGGTTATACCTATATGTGGTATTTTCAAATTGTTTTCAAAATGGTCTTGTGAGGCACGCGTGAGGCGATCCAAAGTGTTATCTCTCACTAGATTCTTACTTCCTTCCTTTTCTTTGTTTATTTCTACTCCTATTTATAGGTTGACTTTTAGTTCAGCAACCGTTTGGTACCTTCAGCTCAGTGAGACATTGTTTGATTTGGCAGCGAGTGCCCTTCTGATCGGGCCCCGTTTATATGATTTGTTAGACGATCTACACCGAGTTTTTATGGGTTATGTTTCATGTTTCTGATATTTCAAATATTTTTAAATTTGAAATATTTTCTATATTTGGCATGATAAATGTTTTGCTTTATTAAATAAGGTTTAAACCTTTATTTGATTAGTCTATTCAGTTATTTGAATATGATTTTGGGTAGAAATTTTGTACTTTGAGTTGTGTCAGATGGTTCGGGCTCCCACAGATGGTTCAGGCTCCCATAGATGGTTCGCCTAGTACGCTGGTCATGGTCCGGGAGTGGGTCGTGACACATACGGATCTTAAGGAACATATTCCTTATGGACTTTTATTAATGGATCTACAATCACGTCTCGCATGGACTGAAATTCCAAGTTCACTTCTCTTTGTGAAACTTTTACTCAAGTTCACTTGTCCTTATGCACCCAAGTCTTTTTGCAACATGATACTTGGTCTTGATTTGCTTAGACTCATGAAAGATCTTCTCGATCCTTAAGCAATCGAGGTCGACTCTCACTAAGGACTATTGAATGTTCTTTAGGTGGTTAATAATAAGCGAACCATTCCACTATACATATTGCACTGCAACTAATGAAGCTATGGCCTCAACTTCTTTTGCCACACACATATATGTGTTCCTACTATTACGTGGAGTGACTTTTCTGCCAAGTAAGAACACATAACTAGATATGGACTTCTCTATAGTCCACATCATTACATGGAATAACTACTTTGTCTCATTTTATCATAAGCCCTTACAATAACACAATGCCTTACAATGCCTCTAAAGCATCCAAGTATCTAATTTACTGCTTTCCAACATCCTCCTTATGTGTTGGATTAAGATTTACTAGCTATCTTGACGGTATAGAAAACTCTAGCCATTATGCACATCTAGGCACAAATTTGTGTATTATAAGATGTATTATAAGACATGGTCTTGTAATCAACACATGTACTCTATATTACAAAAGCATTCACATGAAAATCGTATGAAGAACATTCCTTGCACATTCTTCCTCTCACATATATTTATGGACACATGTACTTACTAAGAGACTTGCTCTTAGTCACGAGGTATATATGAGTTATGCAACTTTGCATCTTGAAACGTTCAAGTACTTTGTTGATCCATCTCACTTAAAGAAGGACAACAATCTACTCGAACGATCTCTTGGAGTTATATATCTCAAAGTTGGATGATAACCAATCTTTAGAGTCATTCAAGTATGCTAGACCAATTCTAGCTACAAGTGTGATGTTCACACTAGGTAAGAATTACAAGATTCACCTTGGCATTATCATAACATATATGAATATACCATCTCTCTCAAAAAATATCTAAGGTCTTACTTTGGACAATGAAACCATTAAGTAAAACCATGTAGGTTTCTTCTCCAAATTCTTCATTAAGAATTAGATGATGAAACCATTAGGATAAACCATATAGGTTTCTAATTCAAATTCTCTATTGAGAAAATGAATCTCTATATTTCATAATGTAGGTCGAGGCATAGACTAGACCGAATTACCAAAGTCTATTCTATGAAGGTAAATCTTTCAACAAGGTGGACTTTTCAATTTCGTTGACTAAATCCCCTTTAAGTGACAGTCGATGTCTCACTCGACTTATCGCTCGCATATCCACTTATCTCCAATAGGTGCTCACCATTTGGGTAGATCAACTAGTTCTCAACATGGTTCAATCTCAAATGTCATTTTGCACTTCCATTACTTAATCCATATAACTCTCACTGGGATAAGTGAACCTCTAACATACTTATAAGTCCATCCTTGACTTGTGGGGTTGCTAAAAGGATCATGATCAATTCATTTATTGAATAAATATAGTCTTAAGACTTTATTTATCGAAAACATATCGTTGTGAGACTTTATCCCTTTAAGTCTTACGCATTTTCAAAAAAAGCTCCCACTAGGTTCAAGCTCCATCTAGGAACTCACACTGGATATACATTTTCGAAAAGCTCCCACAGGGCTTAAGTTTCCTACTCCTACTGGAAAATAAGAATCTTGCTTCCACTAAAGTTAGGATCAGGAACATCCGCACATGCTTGAGGTGGATGAGATAAAAGTTGAATTGTTCCAAGATCTAGTCGATGCATCCTTTTCAGACAAAGATATAACAATCGCTCGGATCAATGAATCGATCTTTTGAGATCTCAAAACCCAAGGATGTAATCTATTGATTTACATTACTTACATTACTCAAATTTCTTCCTCATCTCTCATCCTCCTCAAGAATTCTCCCACTCGGATGGAGTGATCCTAAGCTTTTTAGTTCCTGAGTCTCAAATAAAGTGAAATCTTTTCCACTTTAACACAGTTAAGAAATCTATGCCTTAAGGAATGTGATTTCTTATAACTCGTTACTATACCAATTTCCCATTTTCCACGACGAATATGTCACAGTAGGGTATCTAATACCTCATGCCTCTTAGTCTTTTCAACCAAGGTATCGTGGATATTGATAATACATCTCTTGGTTTCAAGTGGTTTGGGTCATATTCTCAACTAATCCACATCTCATAAAATATATTAGTAACAGACTTAGAGAGCATACAAATTTTGAAATTTGTAGTCTTTTCCATCATAGTTCTTACCATATTGAGGAGAGTTTCATTT
>CAODLS011630087.1:0-13817 GCA_948243855.1 Flueggea neowawraea
GTCATATACCACCCCTCCCTGAGCTTCTGGCTCTCACCTTTTGTGTTCTATATTATATATATATATATATATATATATATATATATATATATATATATATATATATTAAAATAACTCTCCAAATTCTACAATAATTAGGAATAGTTTTGTAGAAACTATTTGTCCCTTGTTATTTAAATGTGAAAAAGCCAAGAAAATCTTCCCTATAAATAGACTTTGAGTCCTAAGTTAGGGCGAATTACAAAAAAATATCGCTTAAATCACAAATTACACGCAATTAAATTCCGCTACGCAAAAACGTCTGGCGTTGAGTGGACTATAATTTTATACGCTCTGAGTACAATTTTATACTAATTCATTCATTGTCACGTTTATGCATGAATGATTTTTTTTTTAGATTATTTTAATTGTAGACTAGTCTTTTTTTTTCTGTAAAGTTTTTTTTTTTGAAACATTGTCTTTTGTAAACTTAAAAATAACATTAAATCAACTAAAATTAAAATAAATAAGCTTGTTGATTATTTTTCTTAAGTTCGATAAATATTTTTGAGTTTATTTTAGTTTACATATATATATATATATATACTGAACATGATTAAAAATATAAAAAAAATATTTTTAATCAATGTCACATGAGTATGAAATATTTTCTGGGATCCGCATTTTTCATTCCCAAATCTCATACTGATACATTACAACATATATATAATACAAATTTTTTTTTGTTTAATCAATTTTTCATTTTATCCAATAAAATAATTTGATTGTTTTTTCAAGTCTAGTTAAACTGAATTATACTCTATTATTTTTTCCACTTTCATTTAATTTTATTTTATTTTCTATTTGTTGTTCTATAATTGATTATTTATCTTTTTTTTTTGTTTTTCCATTTGCTTTTCATAATATTAAACACCAGAAAACAACCAAAAAAATCTCATATATATCACTAAAATAAGAGAAAAAATTTAATACTAAAAAAAAGAGGGTTCATTTACAAAAAAAAAATATTGAAACTAAAATATATAAAAAATCCAATAAAAAAACTAATTTACAGTTTAAATAAACCAAAAAATCAAAAAACAAATAAACAAATATTATTCTCTAGTAAAAAAAATAAAATAAGCCAAATTCGTGCTTATAAAATAGTAACTTCTTTTTAAAAAATAAAAAATAACATTTAAATGACCTTTTTTTATGTATGACCAATTTTACTTCATGCATGACTTTTTCTTTTGATATATATACACCAAAAAAATGACAATTATAGTGAACATGATTAAAAATAAAAAGATTCAAACAACATCAACTCTGCAATAAAAGTTAAAAGATTCAACCACAAAACTATATTAATCAATATACATAAAATTCTAGTATTTCAACCTATATAATAGTCAACATTAAACCTAACTATACTGGATCCTAATACTATTTTCAAATCAGTTACATCTACTATCAACAAATCCCTAATTCTTTATATTTTTGTGCTTTGACTTGTGAGGAGCTTTATCACATCATCACTTTCAAATCACATCCTGCTTTTTCCTCGCCTATTTGTAAAGAAAACATGATGGTCTAGAGCGATGATAATCCACGTCAAAACTAGAAGCTTTAATATTCTTCCCAGTAATAAAAATACATAACAATAATCCACAATCACTTAAAAAAACACAGAAAATAAATTAAGTAAAAAGTCAACCATAAAACAATCAAATATCAACCGAAAAATAATCACTAAACAACTAAAGCAAATTAAGCAGAAAACTAGCCAGAAATCAACCGAAAAATAATCACTAACCAACTAAAGCAAATTAAGCAAAAAATAAACCATAAATCAACCAAAAAACAACTACAAAACAACTAAAAATCAACTAAAAAATAACCAATGACCAAATAAAGAAAATTACGGAAAAAATAAACCAGAAATCAATCGGAAAAAACCCACTAACCAACAAAAGCAAATTAAGATTTACAACCGATATAATATCCAACCAAACAGAAATACTGACAACTTGCTGAATGGTAAGAACAAAGGACGAAAACTTGAGAGAATGGATAAAATGAATGCACACATCAAAAAAAATAACAAGGAAAAATAGAAAGCGACACAACAAAAAATAACCATAAATCAACCAAAAAACAACCACTAAGTAATTAAAAACAACCACTAACCAAACAGCGAAAGAGAGAAAGAGAACCTGCAAGGCAGAGAAGAATGCGTACGACAGCAGTGGAGATATGGAAAGAGAATGGCGGAGAAGTGGAGGTCAGATCTGGAAAGAGAAATGGCAGAGACGACAACAACGGTGAAGACAAGGTGGAGGTGGACGACAACGAAGGACACACGTCGCAGAGGTGAAACACCATGGCAACGGAGGAGCAGCGAACAAAGAAATTCGACGGAGGAGACGCGTCGCAGAGGAGAAGCAGTGACGGAGGAGCAGCGAGACGAAAAGGAGGAGCAGGGGAAGGGAAAAAAGAGAGAGGGGGAGACAGAGAGAAACAGAAAGGGACACAGAGGGAGAAGCGTATGAGATATAAACATAAGCGTATTGAATATGAATTAACGGTATCAATACGTAACATGGAATTTCGGCTAACCAAAGCAAAAGAAAATGTGAAATTGGCATCCAGGCCGTAATTTCCTCATTTAGAAATCAATATCGAAAAATCAAAACCCAAAAGAAAGGGTTTGTCCAGCACTATCCCACCCAAGTCCAATTCACGTTTGGTTTGGATTTTGAGAGCTTCCATCAAACTCAAACGTGTGCTTGTCCCACCTTGTTCGTTTCCAACCAAAAGCTCGACACTGTTTGTCTCTCTATGCCCCATCTGCATTCAACCTTACACTTCCATACAACTGTTATATATATCCAACAATTTAATTGGAGCACTATGGCTGCCTACTTAAGGTTAGTTCAAGTGATTAGATAAGTGCGTTGTAAAATCTTACTCCACTTTGTTCTATTTCTTATAAGAATCAAATTCTCAATTTTTAATGCTTACTCCCCTTTGTTCTATTTCTTAAGACAATTTTAGGATAAGTTTTAATAATTGACCACTATTTTCACTAATTAAACCTTTTTTAGCTGATAGAATCTACTTAGACTAACTAAGTTTGCTCAGTAATTAGTATGTTGATTCTGAATGGATTATTTATCAAATTATCAAAGGTTCAATTTTCAAATAAGACACTTGTCACGAGGGCAGAAATCATTAATGTTAATGTTGTAGTCTTTGATGCCGTAACTTACTCTTTATTAAAAAAAAATCTAGACGGAGCAACATCCACCTTTTTTTTTTCCGGGACGGACCAGCATCAACTTGGTGGTATAAAATTATTTGTAATTAATATTACATATTTTGTTGCTCCTGAATATATATGTAATTTTATTATGAAAATTTGGTTGGTTTGGTCCCTATTATTAAGCATATCTTCTTGGATTGAGCCAATTCATATTGGTTGTCCCCCGGTCTTTTATGGGTGATTTGGGGTATATTTGTCTTTTTCTCTTTTACAATATTCTTAATGTTTGCACGTCGAAATTGAATTTTCTTTAATAACAAAATATTGTCCATATCAACCTATTATATCATGAATTTTATAATTTTTATTGAGAAAATACTAGCAAAACACTTAACCAGACAAATTGGTTCAAGTAAATGCATGCGAGTCTACAAATAGATTAATAACCAACTAGTATTGACATAGTCTCTAATACTAAAAAATGGTCGTTTTGATTTTCTGCAAGAACTAATGTGTTTTTTTAAAAAAAAAAACCATGCGAGCATCATTTCCCAGTTGTCAAACTGAAGTCAATAAAGATATTGCAGCTCATTAAACAATGGTTTATTTTGTGCTTACCTACCACATAAGTACAAAATAATGTGCTCAATTAGCATGAGAACAATTTTACTTGTCACGATCCATTAGAACATCTATCACATCCACCCACGAAAACTTGAATTAGAGTCGGACCAAACATGTCATTAACCATAATATATGACATTAAATTATTGTAGGAGACCTAGAGCGACCAAAAATGGGTGAAGTGAGAGGTAGAGAAGTAATAAAAGCAGAGGGCCTCAAAATTTAAAGCCACAGCTGTGGCTTAGCCATACGAGAGGTCTCATTGGACACTATATGGTGGGATATTTGATATTTCGATCTCAGTTGAGGTTGCTTAAGATTTTGGAATTGGAGGGTCTTAGATTGAGCATGAATACAGCCCCAACACTATGTTGGTTTGTTGGCAACCATGTTCTGTATCTTGTTACTTCAGCCAATACGGATAGAGTATTTCGTTAGGAATGTCAATGGGTTGGGTTTGGTTTGGGGTACTACCTCATCATCAAACTTAATTTATGAAATAAACCTACAGACTCAAATTTATACCCAATTGAATAGAAAAATTATACTCCAATTCAGTTAAGAGATGTCTATGGATAACAATAATATCCAAAGACCAATGGATTTGTAAAGGTTTGATCCTTTTTACGGGGATTCCATAAATATTCTATTCTAAAAAAAAAAGAAGAGAACTTTCGAAATATTTGGGATTTTTTTAGATTAGATGCAGTTACTAATTCATGATCTAGCACGTACAGAGTAAAAACTTTATTTTAGATTCTACTAGAGTTTTTATGAAAGTATTTTGTTTATTTTTCTTTGGTGGAAGTTTTATTTTTTCAGAATGTATCCTGATTTTTGGCCTAATTCTTCTTTTGATGATCTATTCAACCTTTGATCAAAAAGATATATGGAGTCGTTTTCAATACTAAGAAGTCGTGAGTGTGTTTTTCGGTGGAAGCAAAGTAAAATGACTTATCGAAAAGAAAAAATAATATTTAATCTCCTCCTTCAAAACATCGACTAGTATAATATTTTTGAATAATGAATATGTTGCTTTATACTTTAAGTATCTCCTACTACATATATCTAAACATCTAATCCATCTTTTGCAATTAATAATATGAGCAACAAAACATAGCACATGCAACATAAAACCATATTGCGACAAGCGACTAGCACTCTTTATCAGTTCATATGATTCTATAGATTGAAGGCAAATTAAAGAAGTATCTCAATTAATATGGCAACGTGGCAAAGTTATCCGGCAGACCCGTTTGTTCAAGTATCGTTTAATTATAGGCACATTTAGCATCAATTAACTGATTTAATGCATCGTGACCTAAATTCAGACCATGTGGTTTGCTGTGATTAGGATAGAAGGTAGAGAAAAGCCAGTTTAAGAAATTAGGGCCAACATGGGTTTCTTTTTTTAAATTTGTATTTTTTAATCTGGATTATGTCAGCAATCACTATAATGAAATCCATTCAAACAAATTTGGCAGTGTTTCACAAAATATCAATCACCATAGTGTGGAATTTTTGTTGACATTGATCATTGTTCTTGGTTGAAATACTTAATTATTTATTATTTTTTATAATAAAAATATATATGGCGACCATATTTCATTTTTTTCAATTACTTGACTATTTAGATTTGATTTTATTATTAATTATTTGGTATCAAAATATTTTTTTGAGGTATAATCTTGTGGTTAACAAGACATAAAATTGTGTATGTTTTTTTTTACCTATTAAAAAGGAGTTAAGGACAATCGATAATAATATATTTTTACTAAGCGTGACTATAATTTTTTATCGTAATTAGACTTGTTTAAAAGGGGATTTTGACATGTGGTTTTAAGTTCGGGATTTGTGGACAAGGGTGAGAATTAGTTTCAAAATGAATTCAATTCACTAGTTAGACTCGAAATTTAACCATGTTTGACCTTAAAATTGTCATCTCATGCTAGTGATAATAAGATATTAATGGATTCAAGGCTGGATCTTTTTGAATATTAAAATACTATATTTTATTCTTTATAGGCGGAAACGCATTTGCAGTACTTCAAACGTTGTTTTTTTTACACGATAATCCCTTAATTTTGAACCCTTACTATCAAGTCCTTCAAGCGACTATATGTTAACAAAACTGGTTTTTTCATTCACGGCAAACAAACAAAACACTGACCCTCGTCGAAATTTGAGAGACGGTGCTACGTGACAAGTGATCATGAAGGAATTAGTGACGAAAAAACGTAATTGTTTGTGATTTTTGTGTACTGAGATCAACTAACAATCAATATTTTTTTAGATTTAAATACATTTAGACAGCCGTAAATTTAATTCTTAAAGTGCCAAATTTCTTCCATCAATTTCAATGTCTTCCAAAGTGAACAAGAATAAATTAAGCAGATTTAGACCTAAAGTGGTCTGGTATCATCTTTAAGAAAAATGTGAGTGGGTTCATAATTTTCAAAAAATCCGAATCGTTAAAAAAACGTATGTTTACGTACAATTAAATTTATAGATCTTTTTTGACGAAACGTTACAAGTCTAATTCTACTCCGACTCTCCTTTTTTTGAATGAGCTCAAATTTAGGACATATTGTCCCGTGTGGATGGAAGAGCCTCACTACTGAGGCGAACTCCATGGTTGTATAAGATATTTTTCTTTTCTACCACATAGACATTAAGAGACAAAAAGCAAATTTAAGTGCGTAAAATTTCTAGTAAGATTGTTACAGCTGCGATGGTAAGGAATAAGGATGTGTTGTGTGGGTAGTTACTAGTTGGAGTCAAGTTGGAAAAAAGAAAAATAGACAAAGTGAGGTAAGACAATGAGATCAAGATTAGACATTAATTTATGCGATATATAGTGAAGAGGAAGACCGTGTTTGGAAAGAAAATGACCCGTGAAGTTACGCTTTTTGATTGAACTCTCATTTTGAGTCCACTCTGTTCTTTCAACCAGCAAAATGTGAATTCTTCTTCTTGCAAATAATCATGTTAACTTAAGGTGTGATGGGTCTATCGTATAACTACATATTGGTTTTTAGTTCCTTTTCAATGTAGTGATTTAACTTCATCCTTTGATAAAATATCCACAATCTGTTAGCTAAACGCTTATTTTATTTCTAAATTTAGTACTAAACTTTAGATTTTTTTTGGAGGAGGATGAGGGGAGCAACCAGTCATAGCTGGCGTGAATCAAGTATCGTTACGGAAACTCCACTGTTAAGGCAGAGTTGGCAGGTACACAATCAGGCGTACCCAGGTTCGTCCTTAGATTGAAGCCAAATTTCTTCTTAAGAATGCTCTCTCTCAGCCTCGAACCAAGGTCTTACACATAGTGAAAGCACACCGTACCAACTCGACTATCACAAGCGGTGGTACTAAACTTTAGTATTTATCTGCTACAACTATAAAACTTTAATTTAATGTTCGGTATAGTTACTGAAAAATTATGCCACATAAAGTTCCTTTTAAAATAAATGTTTAACTAATTGTATAAACTATATTGGAACAAAATATAAATTGAGAACCCACATTTAAGAAAATTAAAGTCTAATTATCGTATAAAAAGATCCATTAAAATTGAGTGACCATTTGTGTCGTATTTGGAGAAGTGAGTGAGTGTTCTAACTTTTGACTAAGCCACACGCACACGACGAAAAAGAAAGCAAGAAGTAACAAAACAATACGCACAATTAATTAGGATAAACCCCACCAACGACACACTTCACTTTCTAAATTCCCTTCCTTTTCAGAGGTTGTATATGTAATACTACGTCGTCATTATTATAACCAAACATAATAATCTCTTTATTAAGCATGCCGCCTTGGATTTTTTATACAATTCAGGCATGCTGCAATTTGGTTCTCTTTCACGCATTCAATTGTTTTGAGCAGGGAAAAAGCAATTTTAAGTTGTATCTTTCTCTTGGGCCATCCGTTAGGAGGACAACAATGATTTTTTACATTATTGATATGGAATCAACTCTACGCTTATGTTAAGAGTCAATTCACCCTTCACTATCCATCGGTATTAGCGTATTTAGTGTAACATCTAGACTCCTATAACACATCTTCATCTATACTCGTACAGCATATATTCATATAATTCATTACTTATAATAACACTTATGTCTATACAAAAGAATTTACAATAAGATGTTCATCTATAGAACTAAAAAAACTCATCAACATAAAAGATGTGTCCTATATTACAAGCCAAGTTTGATAGACAAAGAGCATCGCTATATGTACAATCGTGGGAATCGATTCAAAAACTAACTTACTAGTACCTGAAAAAAATTGTGTTTTATATGAGAAATCCAACATATATTTAATATTAGATAAAAATACAATATATACAATCAATCTAATAGGTAACAAATTATCTTGATACAATAAGTATGCATCGAAGTCTATTTAATTCGATAATAACCCAACATGTCAAGTATTGTCTTGAGTTTCCAATATAATAGATCTCAAAGATCTTTCGAATAACAATAGAAGTGACTTGAACATTTAGTCGACATCTGATATAATTGACCCGTAGAACTGATCAAATAAATTAAATAAATTGTTGATTAACCTAATATGGTAAAATGGTGGCTCTTATGAATTGTACAATGCATAGCTCTTAGTTCTATCTACATTTTTATATAAATAATATCTAGTAGAATTAGAATAGGTCTTCTAGATCATCTCTAGGACCCCTATTTGATCATGTGTTTTGTGACTGTAGGACCTGCCTCGAATTTCTTGGTCTATATGGAAATTGGGAGATATTCATCAATTATTTTTACTTCAAAAAAAAAAAGCAGGCAAATTCTAATTTTCAGTTCTTTATTTTATGTAGTTTTGGTTTTAGCTCTTAAAGCTCAATTTTAGACCTTTGTTCTTAACTCTAATCTTTGTTGGGGAGAAGCATTCCTGAGCTCAATATGTTGTTTTGTACAAGTGCTTTGTTATAAATACGGCATAAGATCAATTTCGTCTTTGAAGCTTTAATAAATAAATTTCATATTTTTATTGGGCATGTTTGATTTTGGCATATCGATATGGTAATACATATTTAAAAACATGTCATTTTTCTACTTTTTCAATATATGTAATTTATCAATTTACGATTTACGTCTATTATCTACTATTCAATCTACCAAAAAAAAAAAACCATTAATAAGAAGTTTCTAACCTCATAAACAGTAAATTAAAAAGGAGTGCTATAACCAAAATGAGAGTTTGCAAATAAGTAGAAAATTGAATTTCAAATCGCCAAATTCAATAGTCATACAACCGACTGTAGTTTCTTTTTTTTCACCCTTTGATAAGTTATACGCATCGTTTTTTTTTCTGAAAAAGAATGTGCAAGTTTAAGATTATTGTTTTTTACATTAATTAATTTAATACATTCTTAATTTGTACTTAAAAATGTTTTTGTAAAGAATTATTGGAGGTAGTGGTATAGTGAAACGAGAGGATAGTGGTGGCTTTAGGCTAGTTCTAACGCGTCTAGGAACTTCCCAGTTCCTAGACGCGTCCCCATCCCCTAGCATGTCCTCTGTTTGGAGGACGAGTTAGGAACTCTGAGTGTGGAATCAGTGGTCCCCACACCCAATAAAATAATAGTTAAAATTTTTAAAATAATAGTTAAAAATTTTATTTTAGTCCTTGTTATTAAAATTATGATAGTTTTTGATCCCTCCTTCCACTTTGAATTATTTTATTATTTTAATTATTGTTATTTAAAATTATTTTTTTGTCCCTCTTTCTCATTTAATTCAATAAATAAAATTGTTAGAGTAATTAATAAATATACATGACTTGATTAATTTTTAAAATTATTTTTAATTTTTAACTTGAATTATTTGTTTTAAATGTATTGGTAGCATTTATTTTTTATTTTTGGTTTGATAATAGTTTCTTGAAATTTAAATTTATAAAGTATCAAATTAATATCTTGTATTATTTTTAATATTATTGTAATATTATTTTTTTATTTTTATAATAAATTTATTTTTTAATACAATATTATTTTTATTTTAATGTAATTATTTATATTTAATGATTTTGGAGTAGAAAGTATTAAATAAAGTAGTAGATAAAAATTGGGGATTAAAATTAAATTGTGTTTGGTGAAAAGCTGAGTATGTGTCTCCTGAGACTCTGACTGGATCCTGAGTTACTGATGAAAAATCCGATGAGTTAGGAATTAAAGTCTTTAATAAAATAATAATAAAAATATTAAACAAAAATTCTGCGAGACAATTTCAGAGAGCCTGGATTACAAACAGCATTAGAGAAATGTAGTATCCATTATTGTCTAATAAAATCAAATTTTTAATTAATTAATTATAATTATTTTTTAAATTTTTGAGCAACTAAAGAAATTAAAAACCTGAATTCGCTTTCAAGCTAAGCCAAAGAAGCCAAGGAGACAAGGAGAAACATGGTAGTCAACCACCAAGTTTGTAAGCTCAAAGCAACACCATTGTTGATTTCAGTGCTTCTCATGGCTACCGTCACTGTCAATTCCTGTGAAGTATTCACGATCGAAGAAGCAACCATCGACGACATACAAAGAGCATTCCAAGAGAACAAGCTCACATCAAGAAAGCTAGTAGATTTCTACATCAACCAAATTAAGAATCTGAATCCTCTGCTTCGAAGTGTAATAGAAGTGAACCCAGAAGCAGAGGATGAAGCGGAGAGGGCTGAGAGGAGGATGAATCAGGGCCGTACATCACTTGGGGAGCTACACGGGATTCCCGTGATCCTGAAGGACACTATAGCGACGAAAGGCAAGATGAACGCGATGGCGGGGTCGTATGCGCTGGTGGGTTCGGTGGTGGCGAGGGATGCGGCGGTGGTGGAGAGGTTGAGGAAGAGTGGAGCGGTGATTCTTGGGAAAGCAAGTCTCAGCGAATGGTATAAGTTCCGGTCTCTTCCTCATCTTCCTAATGGTTGGTGCGCTAGAGCTGGAAAGGGTGTGGTGAGCTTTTTCATTTTTTTCCCCTGAAATGTTCTGTTGCCAACTTTTTTATTTTCATCAAAGGCTCTGTTGCCAACCTAATTAAACTTACGAAAAGAAAAGGACACTGTATGGGACCATAAAGATGTTCAGTTACTTAAAGAGTCATTGTCGAGTGCCCACAGGTGGCTAAATTTTAAGTTGAATAGGGCTGCTGTGAGCTGCTTTTTGCTTGTAATTCAAACAGAGAAAAATATAGAATCAATGGAGCCTGGAAAAATAAGCAAATTTTATCACATATTGATTTATTTAAACATGTCTTGATATGCAGAATCCTTACTATCCAGCAGGGGATCCATGCGGTTCAAGCAGTGGGTGAGCAATTTCTGTTGCAGCAAACATGGTGACAGTGTCACTTGGGACTGAGACTCGTAGCTCTATCGTCTGCCCCTCTGATCACAACTCTGTTGTTGGTTTAAACCCCACTGTAGGTCTCACTAGCCGAGCCGGCATCATCCCAGTTATGCCCAGCCTGGACACTATTGGGTAACATTTTACATGGCATTGTTAACATGTTGCCAATTGACTTGTAAAGTTTGTATAATTGGGTCGTTTTCATTGCTGTTATGATATTTTCTTAGGCCTATAATCAGGACAGTGCGTGATGCAGTATATTTACTTGATGTCATTGCGGGTTTTGATCCAAGAGACCATTAAGCAACCAGTGCAGCAGCCAAATTCATTCCAGCTGGTGGTTATAAACAGTTCCTTAATCCAAATGGGCTCCAGGGAAAGAGACTTGGGGTTGTTAGATATCCATTTTTTAAAAGGTTAAATGAATCCACTATCACTGAATTTGAGAATCATCTGACAATGCTAAGGTATGATTTCTCTGCAATTTCTGCGGCATTTTGAACACTTACATTTTCAATAACGTTGAAATGATTGTTTAAAAGCAAAACAGGCAAAGGGGTGCAACTGTCATAAACAATCTTGAGATTGCAAATATTGATAATATCATCAACCCAGCAACCAGTGGTGAATTGACATTAATGAAGGCCGAGTTCAAGCTAGCCATAAATGATTACCTTAAGGAGCTTATGTCTTCTCCAGTGAGGTCACTTGCAGACATCATTGCCTTCAATGAAAATAACCCTGATCTGGTAAGAGAATCATATAGTTCTTAATTGATGTTACAATTGCTTGGAAAATGCAATGTATTATGTTCCAGAAATTGTCACTGTAAACAACCGGGTCGGTCATATCAGGAGAAGATTGAAGAGTATGGTCAGGACACATTCATAGAAGCAGAGAAGACTAATGGAATTGGAGAAAAAGAAAAGGAGGCAATAGAGATGATGAGAGAACTATCCCGAGACGGATTCCAGAAGGTGATGATTGAGAATGAACTAGAGGCAATGGTAACAGCAGGATCAGGTGCTGTGTCTGTGCTGGCTATTGGAGGATGCCCTGGAATTACAGTTCCAGGTGGATATGATGGGAATAGAATGCCATTTGGTGTTTGTTTCGGCGGATTAAAGGGTACTGAACCAAAGCTAATCGAGATTGCGTATGATTTTGAACAAGCTACCATGGTAAGGAAGCCTCCTTTTCCCATTTCCACTGAATTTAGTTTGGAAGTTTTGTTTGGGACTGTATAGTCTCCTGAGTTCCATGTATCACAATTTTTATAGCAGCCAGCTTCAGATGTTATGTTCTCTTCGTTTCAAATGCAGAGTGAAATAACAAGCTTCAACTTTTCATATATTAACAAAAAAATAATATACTGACATTTAATTAAATAATTTTTCTACTATTTAAACCAATCAGCTTTTAATATTTATGTAAAAAAGAAGTAATTTTATACAACACTACTTGTGAAAATGCTTTAATGGAGCAAATTAGCAGCAAGTTTGAACAGCACCAGCAGAAAGAAACCTTTTCAAAACCACAAGAGAACCAGTTGAACCTTTCAAGATAACGAGAATGACTAGCAGCATAGGTAGAATAACAAAAGCGATTCAGTCGAAATCCTAATCCAGAACAATCAAATCAACTTGCACAACCAAATCAACTTGCAAGACAAAGCGCATTTAGATCAATAAACCTAATAACAACGAAAATACAACAAGAACAATCAACAATGACCTTTTCATATTAGCCATGATGTCAATTAGTCAGTTCTGGGAAAGGAAGCGACTTGTATTAGTTCAATATGTGCAATTTTCATGCTTCTTACAAATTTCCCAACCCAATACAACATTGTCCTTTTTGTACATTGTGCAGCCCTCATCAAATAACCTCCTCACATGGGGCAAACTCCATTTCCATTGCTTACTGCAGACACTTGTCAGCAGATGTTTGGCCAAGCAACACGCAGTAGATAAAGACTGATACATGAACTGCTTTCTAAGTTGCACCAGCAGAACCAATCCAGTGCATGAAGAAAGGGGCCGAGTATTTTGTTAATTAGCCAGCAAAAAAATGCTTTGATGAATTAATGTTTTCAGCACGAAATAGATTCGCAGAGAAGAAACATATTGAAGACAATATCTCCTCAGAAGCCTCTGATTAATGTAATAAAAGCTGACAACACAATGCAATATCTCTGGCTTATTAAATATGAGCATCAAATCTAGGCTCATAGAAACAGACCTGACTGTTATATGACTGAAGAGCACATCCAGCAATCCATGACCAGATCTTCTTATCCACATCATACAGAAGACCCTTTCCTTGGTTCCAAAATGTGAAACAAATCAAATTATCCTGTCCAAAGCACTCAAACCTCTCAGCTGACAACCTTAATAAAGTGCGGAAATACTTTGGCAGCATCTTACTAATCTCCAACCACGTAATTTTTGAATGATCAAATTCCCAAATTCTCATGCTCTGAAGAGTGCTGTAGAGGCCAATTCTTCCTACTAGAAACAGACGTTTCTGAGTGCCGGCCACCAAATATCCATCTAGCAAAGATCGTGGGAACTTAGC